>CAMAOC010000243.1:0-35000 GCA_945859555.1 Megachile ligniseca
TCGCTATAACTGTTATTATTATGCTTATTCTATTGTTACTATCACTACTACTCTTGTCTATATCCTTATAACTATTATTATTATCCTTATTACTATTATTATTATCGCTATAACTGTTATTATAATTCTTTTTACTATTATTATTATCCCTATTCCTCTTGTCTTTCTCCTTATAACTATTATTATTATCGCTATAACTGAGATTATTATCCTTAATACTTTTATTATTATCGCTTTAACTGTTATTATTATTCTTATTACTATTATTATTATCGCTGTAACTGTTATTTTTATTCTTATTACTATTACTATTATCCCTATTCCTCTTGTCTTTATCCTTATAACTATTATTATTATCGCTATAACTGTTATTATTATTCTTATTACTATTATTATTATCGCTTTAACTGTTATTATTATTTTTATTACTATTATTATTATCGCTATAACTGTTACTATTATTCTTGTTACTATTATTATTATCCCTATTCCTCTTTTCTTTCTCCTTATAACTATTATTATTATCCTTATTATTATTATTTTTATCGCTATAACTGTTATTATTATCCTTATTACTATTATTATTATCGCTATAACTGTTATTATTATCCTTAATACTATTATTATTATCTCTATAACTGCTTTTATTATCCTTCGTACTGTTATTATTATCGCTATAACTGTTATTATTATTCTTATTACTATTATTATTATCCCTACTACCATTGTCTTTATCCTTATTACTATTATTAATATCGCTATAACTGTCATTATTATCCTTAATACTATTATTATTATCGCTATAACTGTTATTATTATTCTTGTTACTATTATTATTATCCCCATTCCTCTTGTATTTCCCCTTATAACTATTACTATTATTGCTATAACTGTTATTATTATCCTTAATACTATTATTATTATCGCTATAACTGTTATTATTATTCTTTTTACTATTATTATTATCCCTATTCCTCTTGTATTTCCCCTTATAACTATTATTATTATTGCTATAACTGTTATTATTATCCTTCCTACTGTTATTATTATCGCTATAACTGTTATTATTATTCTTTTTACTATTATTATTATCCCTATTCCTCTTGTCTTTCTCCTTATAACTATTATTATTATCCTTATTATTATTATTTTTATCGCTATAACTGTTATTATTATCCTTATTACTATTATTATTATCGCTATAACTGTTATTATTATGCTTATTCTATTGTTACTATCACTACTACTCTTGTCTATATCCTTATAACTATTATTATTATCCTTATTACTATTATTATTATCGCTATAACTGTTATTATAATTCTTTTTACTATTATTATTATCCCTATTCCTCTTGTCTTTCTCCTTATAACTATTATTATTATCGCTATAACTGAGATTATTATCCTTAATACTTTTATTATTATCGCTTTAACTGTTATTATTATTCTTATTACTATTATTATTATCGCTGTAACTGTTATTTTTATTCTTATTACTATTACTATTATCCCTATTCCTCTTGTCTTTATCCTTATAACTATTATTATTATCGCTATAACTGTTATTATTATTCTTATTACTATTACTATTATCCCTATTCCTCTTGTCTTTATCCTTATAACTATTATTATTATCCTTATAACTATTATTATTATGCTTATTACTATTATTATTATCGTTATAACTGTTATTATTATCCTTAATACTATTATTATTATCCCTATTCCTCTTGTCTTTCTCCTTATAACTATCATTATTATCCTTATTATTATTATTATTATCGCTATAACTGTTATTATTATCCTTATTCTATTATTACTATCCCTATTACTAATGTCTTTATCCCTATAACTATTATTATTATTATCGCTATAACTGTTATTATCATCCTTAATCCTATTATTATTGTCGCTATAACTGTTATTATTATCCTTAATACTATTATTATTATCCCTATAACTGTTATTATTAATCTTATTACTATTATTATTATCGCTTTAACTGTTATTATTATCCTTATTCTAATGTTACTATCCCTATTTCTGTTGTCTTTATCCATATAACTATGATCATTATCCTTATTATTAATATTCTCGTCGCTATAACTGTTATTATTATTCTTATTACTATTATTATTATCGCTATAACTGTTATTATTATCCTTATTCTATTGTTACTATCCGTATTACTCTTGCCTTTATCCTTATAACTATTATTATTATCCTTATTATTATTATTATTATCGTTATAACTATTATTCTTATTGTTATTGTTGTTATTATTATCCTCGTTCTATTGTTGCTATCCGTATTACTCTTGCCTTTATCCTTATAACTATTATTATTATCCTTATTATTATTATTATTATTATCGCTATAACTGTTATTATTATCCTCATTCTATTGTTACTATCCGTATTACTCTTGCCTTTATCCTTATAACTATTATTATTGTCCTTATTATTATTATTATTATCGCTATAACTGTTATTATTATCCTTACTCTATTGTTATTATCCGTATAACTCTTGCCTTTATCCTTATTACTATTATTAGTATCGCTATAACTGTTATTATTATTCTTATTACTATTATTAGTATCGCTATAACTGTTATTATTATCCTTATTCTATTGTTACTATCCGTATTACTCTTGTCTTTATCCTTATAACTACTATTATTATCCTTATTACTATTATTATTATCGCTACAACTGTTATTATTATCCTTATTTCTATTATTATTATCGCCATAACTGTTATTATTATTCTTATTACTATTATTATTATCCCTATTCCTCTTGTCTTTATCGTTATAACTATTATTATTATCCTTATTCTATTGTTACTATCCATATTACTCTTGCCGTTATCCTTAGAACTATTATTATTATCCTTATTATTATTATTATTATCGCTATAACTGTTATTATTATCCTTATTCTACTGTTACTATCCGTATTCCCCTTGTCTTTATCCTTATAAGTATTAGCATTATCCTTATTATTATTGTTATTATCGCTATAACTGTTATTATTATTCTTATTACTATTATTATTATCGCTTTAACTGTTATTATTATCCTTATTCTAATGTTACTATCCCTATTTCTGTTGTCTTTATCCATATAACTATGATCATTATCCTTATTATTAATATTCTCGTCGCTATAACTGTTATTATTATTCTTATTACTATTATTATTATCGCTATAACTGTTATTATTATCCTTATTCTATTGTTACTATCCGTATTACTCTTGCCTTTATCCTTATAACTATTATTATTATCCTTATTATTATTATTATTATCGTTATAACTATTATTCTTATAGTTATTATTGTTATTATTATCCTCGTTCTATTGTTGCTATCCGTATTACTCTTGCCTTTATCCTTATAACTATTATTATTATCCTTATTATTATTATTATTATTATCGCTATAACTGTTATTATTATCCTCATTCTATTGTTACTATCCGTATTACTCTTGCCTTTATCCTTATTATTATTATTATTATTATCGCTATAACTGTTATTATTATCCTCATTCTATTGTTACTATCCGTATTACTCTTGCCTTTATCCTTATAACTAATATTATTATCCTTACTATTATTATTATTATTATCGCTATAACTGTTATTAGTATCCTTATTCTATTGTTACTATCCGTATTACTCTTGCCTTTATCCTTATTACTATTATTAGTATCGCTATAACTGTTATCATTATTCTTATTACTATTATTAGTATCGCTATACCTGTTATTATTATCCTTATTCTATTGTTACTATCCGTATTACTCTTGTCTTTATCCTTATACCTACTATTATTATCCTTATTACTATTATTATTATCGCTACAACTGTTATTATTATCCTTATTTCTATTATTATTATCGCCATAACTGTTATTATTATTCTTATTACTATTATTATTATCCCTATTCCTCTTGTCTTTATCGTTATAACTATTATTATTATCATTATTATTATTATTATTGTCGCTATAACTATTATTCTTATAGTTATTATTATTATTATTATCGCTATAACTGTTATTATTATCCTCGTTCTATTGTTACTATCCGTATTACTCTTGCCTATATCCTTATAACTATTATTATTATCCTTATTATTATTATTATTATTATTATTATTATTATTATTATCGCTATAACTGTTATTATTATCCTTACACTATTGTTACTATCCGTATTACTCTTGCCTTTATCCTTATAACTATTATTATTATCATTATTATTATTATTATTGTCGCTATATCTATTATTATTATCCTTATTATTATTATTATTATCGCTATAACTATTATTCTTATAGTTATTACTATTATTATTATCGCTATAACTGTTATTATTATCCTTATTCTATTGTTACTATCCCTATTACTCTTGTCTTTATCCATATAACTATGACCATTATCCTTATTACTATTATTATTATCGCTACAACTGTTATTATTATCCTTATTTCTATTATTATTATCGCCATAACTGTTATTATTATTCTTATTACTATTATTATTATCCCTATTCCTCTTGTCTTTATCGTTATAACTATTATTATTATCCTTATTCTATTGTTACTATCCATATTACTCTTGCCGTTATCCTTAGAACTATTATTATTATCCTTATTATTATTATTATTATCGCTATAACTGTTATTATTATCCTTATTCTACTGTTACTATCCGTATTCCCCTTGTCTTTATCCTTATAAGTATTAGCATTATCCTTATTATTATTGTTATTATCGCTATAACTGTTATTATTATTCTTATTACTATTATTATTATCGCTTTAACTGTTATTATTATCCTTATTCTAATGTTACTATCCCTATTTCTGTTGTCTTTATCCATATAACTATGATCATTATCCTTATTATTAATATTCTCGTCGCTATAACTGTTATTATTATTCTTATTACTATTATTATTATCGCTATAACTGTTATTATTATCCTTATTCTATTGTTACTATCCGTATTACTCTTGCCTTTATCCTTATAACTATTATTATTATCCTTATTATTATTATTATTATCGTTATAACTATTATTCTTATAGTTATTATTGTTATTATTATCCTCGTTCTATTGTTGCTATCCGTATTACTCTTGCCTTTATCCTTATAACTATTATTATTATCCTTATTATTATTATTATTATTATCGCTATAACTGTTATTATTATCCTCATTCTATTGTTACTATCCGTATTACGCTTGCCTTTATCCTTATTATTATTATTATTATTATCGCTATAACTGTTATTATTATCCTCATTCTATTGTTACTATCCGTATTACTCTTGCCTTTATCCTTATAACTAATATTATTATCCTTACTATTATTATTATTATTATCGCTATAACTGTTATTAGTATCCTTATTCTATTGTTACTATCCGTATTACTCTTGCCTTTATCCTTATTACTATTATTAGTATCGCTATAACTGTTATCATTATTCTTATTACTATTATTAGTATCGCTATACCTGTTATTATTATCCTTATTTCTATTATTATTATCGCCATAACTGTTATTATTATTCTTATTACTATTATTATTATCCCTATTCCTCTTGTCTTTATCGTTATAACTATTATTATTATCATTATTATTATTATTATTGTCGCTATAACTATTATTCTTATAGTTATTATTATTATTATTATCGCTATAACTGTTATTATTATCCTCGTTCTATTGTTACTATCCGTATTACTCTTGCCTATATCCTTATAACTATTATTATTATCCTTATTATTATTATTATTATTATTATTATTATTATTATCGCTATAACTGTTATTATTATCCTTACACTATTGTTACTATCCGTATTACTCTTGCCTTTATCCTTATAACTATTATTATTATCATTATTATTATTATTATTGTCGCTATATCTATTATTATTATCCTTATTATTATTATTATTATCGCTATAACTATTATTCTTATAGTTATTACTATTATTATTATCGCTATAACTGTTATTATTATCCTTATTCTATTGTTACTATCCCTATTACTCTTGTCTTTATCCATATAACTATGACCATTATCCTTATTATTATTATTCTTGTCGCTATAACTGTTATTATTATTCTTATTACTATTATTATTATCGCTATAACTGTTATTATTATCCTTATTCTATTGTTACTATCCGTATTACTGTTGTCTTTATCCTTATAACTATTATTATTATTATCCTTATTACAATTATTATTATCGCTATAACTGTTCTTATTATTCTTATTACTATTATTATTATCCGTACTCCTCTTGTCTTTATCCTTATAACTATTATTATTATCCTTATTATTATTATTCTTATACTTATTACTATTATTATTATCCCTATTCCTCTTGGCTTTATCCTTATAACTATTATTATTATCCTTATTATTATTATTATTATTATTATTATCGCTATAACTGTTATTATTATCCTTACTCTATTGTTACTATCCGTATTACTCTTGTCTCTATCCTTATAACTATTATTATTATTATTATCGCTATAACTATTATTCTTATACTAATTACTATTATTATTACCCTATTCCTCTTGGCTTTATCCTTATTATTATTATTATTACTATTATTATTATCGCTATAACTGTTATTATTATCCTTATTCTATTGTTACTGTCCGCATTACTCTTGCCTTTATCCTTATAACTATTATTATTATCCTTATTATTATTATTATTATCGCTATAACTATTATTCTTATAGTTATTATTGTTATTATTATCCTCGTTCTATTGTTACTATCCGCATTACTCTTGCCTTTATCCTTATAACTATTATTATTATCCTTATTACTATTATTATTATTGCTATAACTGTTCTTATTATTCTTATTTCTATTATTATTATCCCTACTCCTCTTATCTTTATCCTTATAACTATTATTATTATCCTTATTACTATTATTATTTTCGAAATAACTGTTACTATTATTCTTATTACTATTATTATTATCCTTATTCTATTGTTACTATCCGCATTACTCTTGCCTTTATCCTTATTACTATTATTAGAATCGCTATAACTGTTATTATTATTCTTATTACTATTATTAGAATCGCTATAACTGTTATTATTATCCTCATTCTATTGTTACTGTCCGTATTACTATTGCCTTTATCCTTATAACTATTATTATTATCCTTATTACTATTATTATTTTCGAAGTAACTGTTATTATTATTCTTATTACTATTATTATTATCCTTATTCTATTGTTACTATCCGCATTACTCTTGCCTTTATCCTTATAACCATTATTATTATCCTTATTATTATTATTATTATTATCGCTGTAACTGTTATTATTATCCTCATTCTATTGTTACTATCCGTATTACTATTGCCTTTATCCTTATAACTATTATTATTATCCTTATTACTATTATTATTTTCGAAATAACTGTTATTATTATTCTTATTACTATTATTATTATCCTTATTCTATTGTTACTATCCGCATTACTCTTGCCTTTATCCTTATAACTATTATTATTATTATTATCGCTATATCTATTATTCTTATAGTTATTATTATTATTATTATCGCTATAACTGTTATTATTATCCTCGTTCTATTGTTACTATCCGTATTACTCTTGCCTTTATCCTTATAACCATTATTATTATCCTTATTATTATTATTATTATTATCGCTATAACTGTTATTATTATCCTCATTCTATTGTTACTGTCCGTATTACTATTGCCTTTATCCTTATAACTATTATTATTATCCTTATTACTATTATTATTTTCGAAATAACTGTTATTATTATTCTTATTACTATTATTATTATCCTTATTCTATTGTTACTATCCCTATTACTCTTGTCTTTATCTTTATAACTATGATCATTATCCTTATTATTATTATTCTTGTCGCTATAACTGTTATTATTATTCTTATTACTATTATTATTATCGCTATAACTGTTATTATTATCCTTATTCTATTGTTACTATCCGTATTACTGTTGTCTTTATCCTTATAACTATTATTATTATCCTTATTACTATTATTATTATCGCTATACCTGTTATTATTATCCTTATTCTATTGTTACTATCCGTATTACTGTTGTCTATATCCTTATAACTATTATTATTAATCCCTATTACTATTATTATTATCGCTATAACTGTTATTATTATCCTTATTCTATTGTACCTATCCGCATTACTCTTGTCTTTATCCTTATAACTACTATTATTATCCTTATTACAATTATTATTATCGCTATAACTGTTATTATTATCCTTACTCTATTGTTACTATCCGTATTACTCTTGCCTTTATCCTTATAACTATTATTATTATCATTATTATTATTATTGTCGCTATAACTATTATTCTTATAATTATTATTATTATTATTATCGCTATAACTGTTATTATTATCCTCGTTCTATTGTTACTATCCGTATTACTCTCGCCTTTATTCTTATAACTATTATTATTATCCATATTATTATTATTATTATCGCTATAACTGTTATTATTATCCTTATTGTATTGTTACTATCCGTATTACTCTTGCCTTTATCCTTATAACTATTATTATTATTGCTATAACTGTTCTTATTATTCTTATTACTATTATTGTTATCCCTACTCCTCTTGTCTTTATCCTTATAACTATTATTATTATCCTTATTATTATTATTATTATTATTATTATTATTATCGCTATAACTGTTATTATTATCCTCATTCTATTGTTACTATCCGTATTACTATTGCCTTTATCCTTATAACTATTATTAATATCCTTATTACTATTATTATTTTCGAAATAACTGTTATTATTATCCTTATTGTGTTGTTACTATCCGTATTACTCTTGCCTTTATCCTTATAACTATTATTATTATCCTTATTATTATTATTCTTATACTTATTACTATTATTATTATCCCTATTCCTCTTGGCTTTATCCTTATAACTATTATTATTATCCTTATTATTATTATTATTATTATTATTATTATCGCTATAACTGTTATTATTATCCTTACTCTATTGTTACTATCCGTATTACTCTTGTCTCTATCCTTATAACTATTATTATTATTATTATCGCTATAACTATTATTCTTATACTTATTACTATTATTATTATCCCTATTCCTCTTGGCTTTATCCTTATTATTATTATTATTATTATTATTATTATTATTATCGCTATAACTGTTATTATTATCCTTACTCTATTGTTACTATCCGTATTACTCTTACCTTTATCCTTATAACTATTATTATTATCATTATTATTATTATTATTGTCGCTATAACTATTATTCTTATAGTTATTATTATTATTATTATCGCTATAACTGTTATTATTATCCTCGTTCTATTGTTACTATCCGTATTACTCTTGCCTTTATCCTTATAACTATTATTATTATCCTTATTATTATTATTATTATTATCGCTATAACTGTTATTATTGTGCTCATTCTATTATTACTATCCGTATTACTATGGCCTTTATCCTTATAACTATTATTATTATCCTTATTACTATTATTATTTTCGAAATAACTGTTATTATTATTCTTATTACTATTATTATTATCCTTATCCTATTGTTACTATCCGCATTACTCTTGCCTTTATCCTTACAACTATTATTATTATCCTTATTATTATTATTATTATCGCTATAACTGTTATTATTATCCTTATTGTATTGTTACTATCCGTATTACTCTTGCCTTTATCCTTATAACTATTATTATTATCCTTATTACTATTATTATTATTGCTATAATTGTTCTTATTATTCTTATTACTATTATTATTATCCGTACTCCTCTTGTCTTTATCCTTATAACTATTATTATTATCCTTATTATTATTATTCTTATACTTATTACTATTATTATTATCCCTATTCCTCTTGGCTTTATCCTTATAACTATTATTATTATCCTTATTATTATTATTATTATTATTATTATCGCTATAACTGGTATTATTATCCTTACTCTATTGTTACTATCCGTATTACTCTTGTCTCTATCCTTATAACTATTATTATTATTATTATCGCTATAACTATTATTCTTATACTTATTACTATTATTATTATCCCTATTCCTCTTGGCTTTATCCTTATTATTATTATTATTATTATTATTATTATCGCTATAACTGTTATTATTATTCTTGTTACTATTATTATTATCGCTATTCCTCTTGTCTTTCCCCTTATAACAATTATTATTATCCTTAATACTATTATTATTATCGCTATAACTGTTATTATTATTCTTATTACTATTGTTACTATCCGTATTACTCTTATCTTTATCCATATAACTATGATTATTAATCCTTATTACTATTATTATTATCGCTATAACTGTTATTATTATGCTTATTCTATTGTTACTATCCCTATTACTCTTGTCTTTATCCTTATAACTATTATTACTATCCTTATTACTATTATTATTATCTCTATAACTGCACTTATTATCATTCCTACTGTTATTATTATCGCTATATCTGTTACTATTATTCTTATTACTATTGTTACTATCCCTATTCCTCTTGTCTTTCTCCTTATAACTATTATTATTATCCTTATTATTATTATTATTATCGCTATAACTGTTATTATTATTCTTATTACTATTACTATTATCCCTATTCCACTTGTCTTTATCCTTATAACTATTATTATTATCCTTATTATTATTATTATTATCGCTATAACTGTTATTATTATCCTTATTACTATTATTATTATCGCTATAACTGTTATTATTATTCTTGTTACTATTATTACTGTCCGTATTACTCTTGCCTTTATCCTTAATACTATTATTATTATCGCTATAACTGTTCTTATTATTCTTGTTACTATTATTATTATCCCTATTCCTCTTGTCTTTCCCCTTATAACTATTATTATTATCGCTAGAACTGTTCTTATTATTCTTGTTACAATTTTATTATCCCTATTGCTCTTGTCTTTCTCCTTGTAACTATTATTATTATCGCTATAACTGTTATTATTATCCTTAATACTATTATTATTATCGCTATAACTGTTATTATTATTCTTATTACTATTATTATTATCGCTTTAACTGTTATTATTATTCTTATTACTATTATTATTATCGCTATAACTGTTATTATTATTCTTATTACTATTACTATTATCCCTATTCCTCTTGCCTTTATCCTTATAACTATTATTATTATCCTTACTACTATAATTATTATCGCTACAACTGTTATTATTATCCTTAATACCATTATTATAATCGCTATAACTGTTACTATCATCCTTAATCCTATTATTATTATCGCTATAACTGTTATTATTATTCTTGTTACTATTATTATTATCCCTATTCCTCTTGCCTTTATCCTTATAACTATTATTATTATCCTTATTACTATTATTATTATCGCTATAACTGTTATTATTATCCTTAATACTATTATTATTATCCCTATAACTGTTATTATTAATCTTATTACTATTATTCTTTTAGCTATAACTGTTATTATTATCCTTATTCTATTATTACTATCCCTATTACTCTTGTCTTTATCCTTATAACTATTATCATTATTATCGCTATAGCTGTTATTATCATCCTTAATCCTTTTATTATTATCCTTAATACTATTATTATTATCCCTATAACTGTTATTATTAATCTTATTACTATTATTATTATCGCTATAACTGTTATTATTATCCTTAATACTATTATTATTATCAGTATAACTGTTATTATTATTCTTATTACTATTGTTACTATCCGTATTACTCTTGTCTTTATCCATATAACTATTATTATTAATCCTTATTACTATTATTATTATAGCTATAACTGTTATTATTATTGTTATTACTATTATTATTATCGCTATAACTGTTACTATTATTCTTATTACTATTACTATTATCCCTATTCCTCTTGTCTTTATCCTTATAACTATTATTATTATCGTTATTACTATTATTATTATCTCTATAACTGCTTTTATTATCCTTCCTACTATTATTATTATCGCTATAACTGTTACTATTATTCTTATTACTATTACTATTATCCCTCTTCCTCTTGTCTTTATCCTTGTAACTATTATTATTATCCTTATTACTATTATTATTATCGCTATAACTGTTATTATTATCCTTAATACTATTATTATTATCCCTATTCCTCTTGTCTTTCTCCTTATAACTATCATTATTATCCTTATTATTATTATTATTATCGCTATAACTGTTATTATTATCCTTATTCTATTATTACTATCCCTATTACTAATGTCTTTATCCTTATAACTATTATTATTATTATCGCTATAACTGTTATTATCATCCTTAATCCTATTATTATTGTCGCTATAACTGTTATTATTATCCTTAATACTATTATTATTATCCCTATAACTGTTATTATTAATCTTATTACTATTATTATTATCGCTATAACTGTTATTATTATCCTTAATACTATTATTATTATCGCTACAACTGTTATTATTATTCTTGTTACTATTATTTTTATCCCTATTCCTCTTGTCTTTCGCCTTATAACTATTATTATTATCGCTATAACTGTTATTATTATTTTTATTACTATTATTATTATCGCTATAACTGTTATTATTATCCTTAATACTATTATTATTATCAGTATAACTGTTATTATTATTGTATTTACTATTGTTACTATCCGTATTACTCTTGTCTTTCCCCTTATAACAATTATTATTATCCTTAATACTATTATTATTATCGCTATAACTGTTATTATTATTCTTATTACTATTGTTACTATCCGTATTACTCTTATCTTTATCCATATAACTATGATTATTAATCCTTATTACTATTATTATTATCGCTATAACTGTTATTATTATGCTTATTCTATTGTTACTATCCCTATTACTCTTGTCTTTATCCTTATAACTATTATTACTATCCTTATTACTATTATTATTATCTCTATAACTGCACTTATTATCATTCCTACTGTTATTATTATCGCTATATCTGTTACTATTATTCTTATTACTATTGTTACTATCCCTATTCCTCTTGTCTTTCTCCTTATAACTATTATTATTATCCTTATTATTATTATTATTATCGCTATAACTGTTATTATTATTCTTATTACTATTACTATTATCCCTATTCCACTTGTCTTTATCCTTATAACTATTATTATTATCCTTATTATTATTATTATTATCGCTATAACTGTTATTATTATCCTTATTACTATTATTATTATCGCTATAACTGTTATTATTATTCTTGTTACTATTATTACTGTCCGTATTACTCTTGCCTTTATCATTAATACTATTATTATTATCGCTATAACTGTTCTTATTATTCTTGTTACTATTATTATTATCCCTATTCCTCTTGTCTTTCCCCTTATAACTATTATTATTATCGCTAGAACTGTTCTTATTATTCTTGTTACAATTTTATTATCCCTATTGCTCTTGTCTTTCTCCTTATAACTATTATTATTATCGCTATAACTGTTATTATTATCCTTAATACCATTATTATAATCGCTATAACTGTTATTATCATCCTTAATCCTATTATTATTATCGCTATAACTGTTATTATTATTCTTGTTACTATTATTATTATCCCTATTCCTCTTGCCTTTATCCTTATAACTATTATTATTATCCTGATTACTATTATTATTATCGCTATAACTGTTATTATTATCCTTAATACTATTATTATTATCGCTATAACTGTTATTATTATTCTTATTACTATTATTATTATCGCTTTAACTGTTATTATTATTCTTATTACTATTATTATTATCGCTATAACTGTTATTATTATTCTTGTTACTATTATTATTATCCTTATTACTATTATTATTATCGCTATAACTGTTATTATCATCCTTAATCCTATTATTATTGTCGCTATAACTGTTATTATTATCCTTAATACTATTATTATTATCCCTATAACTGTTATTATTAATCTTATTACTATTATTATTATCGCTATAACTGTTATTATTATCCTTAATACTATTATTATTATCGCTACAACTGTCATTATTATTCCTGTTACTATTATTATTATCCCTATTCCTCTTGTCTTTCGCCTTATAACTATTATTATTATCGCTATAACTGTTATTATTATTTTTATTGCTATTATTATTATCGCTATAACTGTTATTATTATTGTTATTACTATTACTATTATGCCTATTCCTCTTGTCTTTATCCTTATTACTATTATTATTATCGCTATAACTGTTATTATTATCCTTAATACTATTATTATTATCGCTACAACTGTTATTATTATTCATGTTACTATTATTATTATCCCTATTCCTCTTGTCTTTCGCCTTATAACTATTATTATTATCGCTATAACTGTTATTATTATCCTTAATACTATTATTATTATCAGTATAACTGTTATTATTATTCTTATTACTATTGTTACTATCCGTATTACTCTTGTCTTTATCCATATAACTATTATTATTAATCCTTATTACTATTATTATTATAGCTATAACTGTTATTATTATTGTTATTACTATTATTATTATCGCTATAATTGTTACTATTATTCTATTACTATTACTATTATCCCTATTCCTCTTGTCTTTATCCTTATAACTATTATTATTATCCTTATTACTATTATTATTATCTCTATAACTGCTTTTATTATCCTTCCTACTGTTATTATTATCGCTATAACTGTTATTATTATTCTTTTTACTATTATTATTATCCCTATTCCTCTTGTCTTTCTCCTTATAACTATTATTATTATCGCTTTAACTGTTATTATTATTCTTATTATTATTATTATTATCGCTGTAACTGTTATTATTATTCTTATTACTATTACTATTATCCCTATTCCTCTTGTCTTTATCCTTATAACTATTATTATTATCGCTATAACTGTTATTATTATTCTTATTACTATTATTATTATCGCTTTAACTGTTATTATTATTTTTATTACTATTATTATTATCGCTATAACTGTTACTATTATTCTTGTTACTATTATTATTATCCCTATTCCTCTTTTCTTTCTCCTTATAACTATTATTATTATCCTTATTATTATTATTTTTATCGCTATAACTGTTATTATTATCCTTATTACTATTATTATTATCGCTATAACTGTTATTATTATCCTTAATACTATTATTATTATCTCTATAACTGCTTTTATTATCCTTCGTACTGTTATTATTATCGCTATAACTGTTATTATTATTCTTATTACTATTATTATTATCCCTACTACCATTGTCTTTATCCTTATTACTATTATTAATATCGCTATAACTGTCATTATTATCCTTAATACTATTATTATTATCGCTATAACTGTTATTATTATTCTTGTTACTATTATTATTATCCCCATTCCTCTTGTATTTCCCCTTATAACTATTATTATTATTGCTATAACTGTTATTATTATCCTTAATACTATTATTATTATCGCTATAACTGTTATTATTATTCTTTTTACTATTATTATTATCCCTATTCCTCTTGTATTTCCCCTTATAACTATTATTATTATTGCTATAACTGTTATTATTAACCTTCCTACTGTTATTATTATCGCTATAACTGTTATTATTATTCTTTTTACTATTATTATTATCCCCATTCCTCTTGTCTTTCTCCTTATAACTATTATTATTATCCTTCTTATTATTATTTTTATCGCTATAACTGTTATTATTATCCTTATTACTATTATTATTATCGCTATAACTGTTATTATTATGCTTATTCTATTGTTACTATCACTACTACTCTTGTCTATATCCTTATAACTATTATTATTATCCTTATTACTATTATTATTATCGCTATAACTGTTATTATAATTCTTTTTACTATTATTATTATCCCTATTCCTCTTGTCTTTCTCCTTATAACTATTATTATTATCGCTATAACTGAGATTATTATCCTTAATACTTTTATTATTATCGCTTTAACTGTTATTATTATTCTTATTACTATTATTATTATCGCTGTAACTGTTATTTTTATTCTTATTACTATTACTATTATCCCTATTCCTCTTGTCTTTATCCTTATAACTATTATTATTATCGCTATAACTGTTATTATTATTCTTATTACTATTACTATTATCCCTATTCCTCTTGTCTTTATCCTTATAACTATTATTATTATCCTTAATACTATTATTATTATCCCTATAACTGTTATTATTAATCTTATTACTATTATTATTATCGCTTTAACTGTTATTATTATCCTTATTCTAATGTTACTATCCCTATTTCTGTTGTCTTTATCCATATAACTATGATCATTATCCTTATTATTAATATTCTCGTCGCTATAACTGTTATTATTATTCTTATTACTATTATTATTATCGCTATAACTGTTATTATTATCCTTATTCTATTGTTACTATCCGTATTACTCTTGCCTTTATCCTTATAACTATTATTATTATCCTTATTATTATTATTATTATCGTTATAACTATTATTCTTATAGTTATTGTTGTTATTATTATCCTCGTTCTATTGTTGCTATCCGTATTACTCTTGCCTTTATCCTTATAACTATTATTATTATCCTTATTATTATTATTATTATTATCGCTATAACTGTTATTATTATCCTCATTCTATTGTTACTATCCGTATTACTCTTGCCTTTATCCTTATTATTATTATTATTATTATCGCTATAACTGTTATTATTATCCTCATTCTATTGTTACTATCCGTATTACTCTTGCCTTTATCCTTATAACTATTATTATTGTCCTTATTATTATTATTATTATCGCTATAACTGTTATTATTATCCTTACTCTATTGTTATTATCCGTATAACTCTTGCCTTTATCCTTATTACTATTATTAGTATCGCTATAACTGTTATTATTATTCTTATTACTATTATTAGTATCGCTATAACTGTTATTATTATCCTTATTCTATTGTTACTATCCGTATTACTCTTGTCTTTATCCTTATAACTACTATTATTATCCTTATTACTATTATTATTATCGCTACAACTGTTATTATTATCCTTATTTCTATTATTATTATCGCCATAACTGTTATTATTATTCTTATTACTATTATTATTATCCCTATTCCTCTTGTCTTTATCGTTATAACTATTATTATTATCCTTATTCTATTGTTACTATCCATATTACTCTTGCCGTTATCCTTAGAACTATTATTATTATCCTTATTATTATTATTATTATCGCTATAACTGTTATTATTATCCTTATTCTACTGTTACTATCCGTATTCCCCTTGTCTTTATCCTTATAAGTATTAGCATTATCCTTATTATTATTGTTATTATCGCTATAACTGTTATTATTATTCTTATTACTATTATTATTATCGCTTTAACTGTTATTATTATCCTTATTCTAATGTTACTATCCCTATTTCTGTTGTCTTTATCCATATAACTATGATCATTATCCTTATTATTAATATTCTCGTCGCTATAACTGTTATTATTATTCTTATTACTATTATTATTATCGCTATAACTGTTATTATTATCCTTATTCTATTGTTACTATCCGTATTACTCTTGCCTTTATCCTTATAACTATTATTATTATCCTTATTATTATTATTATTATCGTTATAACTATTATTCTTATAGTTATTATTGTTATTATTATCCTCGTTCTATTGTTGCTATCCGTATTACTCTTGCCTTTATCCTTATAACTATTATTATTATCCTTATTATTATTATTATTATTATCGCTATAACTGTTATTATTATCCTCATTCTATTGTTACTATCCGTATTACTCTTGCCTTTATCCTTATTATTATTATTATTATTATCGCTATAACTGTTATTATTATCCTCATTCTATTGTTACTATCCGTATTACTCTTGCCTTTATCCTTATAACTAATATTATTATCCTTACTATTATTATTATTATTATCGCTATAACTGTTATTAGTATCCTTATTCTATTGTTACTATCCGTATTACTCTTGCCTTTATCCTTATTACTATTATTAGTATCGCTATAACTGTTATCATTATTCTTATTACTATTATTAGTATCGCTATACCTGTTATTATTATCCTTATTCTATTGTTACTATCCGTATTACTCTTGTCTTTATCCTTATACCTACTATTATTATCCTTATTACTATTATTATTATCGCTACAACTGTTATTATTATCCTTATTTCTATTATTATTATCGCCATAACTGTTATTATTATTCTTATTACTATTATTATTATCCCTATTCCTCTTGTCTTTATCGTTATAACTATTATTATTATCATTATTATTATTATTATTGTCGCTATAACTATTATTCTTATAGTTATTATTATTATTATTATCGCTATAACTGTTATTATTATCCTCGTTCTATTGTTACTATCCGTATTACTCTTGCCTATATCCTTATAACTATTATTATTATCCTTATTATTATTATTATTATTATTATTATTATTATTATTATCGCTATAACTGTTATTATTATCCTTACACTATTGTTACTATCCGTATTACTCTTGCCTTTATCCTTATAACTATTATTATTATCATTATTATTATTATTATTGTCGCTATATCTATTATTATTATCCTTATTATTATTATTATTATCGCTATAACTATTATTCTTATAGTTATTACTATTATTATTATCGCTATAACTGTTATTATTATCCTTATTCTATTGTTACTATCCCTATTACTCTTGTCTTTATCCATATAACTATGACCATTATCCTTATTATTATTATTCTTGTCGCTATAACTGTTATTATTATTCTTATTACTATTATTATTATCGCTATAACTGTTATTATTATCCTTATTCTATTGTTACTATCCGTATTACTGTTGTCTTTATCCTTATAACTATTATTATTATCCTTATTACAATTATTATTATCGCTATAACTGTTCTTATTATTCTTATTACTATTATTATTATCCGTACTCCTCTTGTCTTTATCCTTATAACTATTATTATTATCCTTATTATTATTATTCTTATACTTATTACTATTATTATTATCCCTATTCCTCTTGGCTTTATCCTTATAACTATTATTATCATCCTTATTATTATTATTATTATTATTATTATCGCTATAACTGTTATTATTATCCTTACTCTATTGTTACTATCCGTATTACTCTTGTCTCTATCCTTATAACTATTATTATTATTATTATCGCTATAACTATTATTCTTATACTAATTACTATTATTATTACCCTATTCCTCTTGGCTTTATCCTTATTATTATTATTATTACTATTATTATTATCGCTATAACTGTTATTATTATCCTTATTCTATTGTTACTATCCGCATTACTCTTGCCTTTATCCTTATAACTATTATTATTATCCTTATTATTATTATTATTATCGCTATAACTATTATTCTTATAGTTATTATTGTTATTATTATCCTCGTTCTATTGTTACTATCCGCATTACTCTTGCCTTTATCCTTATAACTATTATTATTATCCTTATTACTATTATTATTATTGCTATAACTGTTCTTATTATTCTTATTTCTATTATTATTATCCCTACTCCTCTTATCTTTATCCTTATAACTATTATTATTATCCTTATTACTATTATTATTTTCGAAATAACTGTTACTATTATTCTTATTACTATTATTATTATCCTTATTCTATTGTTACTATCCGCATTACTCTTGCCTTTATCCTTATTACTATTATTAGAATCGCTATAACTGTTATTATTATTCTTATTACTATTATTAGAATCGCTATAACTGTTATTATTATCCTCATTCTATTGTTACTGTCCGTATTACTATTGCCTTTATCCTTATAACTATTATTATTATCCTTATTACTATTATTATTTTCGAAGTAACTGTTATTATTATTCTTATTACTATTATTATTATCCTTATTCTATTGTTACTATCCGCATTACTCTTGCCTTTATCCTTATAACTATTATTATTATTATTATCGCTATATCTATTATTCTTATAGTTATTATTATTATTATTATCGCTATAACTGTTATTATTATCCTCGTTCTATTGTTACTATCCGTATTACTCTTGCCTTTATCCTTATAACCATTATTATTATCCTTATTATTATTATTATTATTATCGCTATAACTGTTATTATTATCCTCATTCTATTGTTACTGTCCGTATTACTATTGCCTTTATCCTTATAACTATTATTATTATCCTTATTACTATTATTATTTTCGAAATAACTGTTATTATTATTCTTATTACTATTATTATTATCCTTATTCTATTGTTACTATCCCTATTACTCTTGTCTTTATCTTTATAACTATGATCATTATCCTTATTATTATTATTCTTGTCGCTATAACTGTTATTATTATTCTTATTACTATTATTATTATCGCTATAACTGTTATTATTATCCTTATTCTATTGTTACTATCCGTATTACTGTTGTCTTTATCCTTATAACTATTATTATTATCCTTATTACTATTATTATTATCGCTATACCTGTTATTATTATCCTTATTCTATTGTTACTATCCGTATTACTGTTGTCTATATCCTTATAACTATTATTATTAATCCCTATTACTATTATTATTATCGCTATAACTGTTATTATTATCCTTATTCTATTGTACCTATCCGCATTACTCTTGTCTTTATCCTTATAACTACTATTATTATCCTTATTACAATTATTATTATCGCTATAACTGTTATTATTATCCTTACTCTATTGTTACTATCCGTATTACTCTTGCCTTTATCCTTATAACTATTATTATTATCATTATTATTATTATTGTCGCTATAACTATTATTCTTATAATTATTATTATTATTATTATCGCTATAACTGTTATTATTATCCTCGTTCTATTGTTACTATCCGTATTACTCTCGCCTTTATTCTTATAACTATTATTATTATCCATATTATTATTATTATTATCGCTATAACTGTTATTATTATCCTTATTGTATTGTTACTATCCGTATTACTCTTGCCTTTATCCTTATAACTATTATTATTATTGCTATAACTGTTCTTATTATTCTTATTACTATTATTGTTATCCCTACTCCTCTTGTCTTTATCCTTATAACTATTATTATTATCCTTATTATTATTATTATTATTATTATTATTATTATCGCTATAACTGTTATTATTATCCTCATTCTATTGTTACTATCCGTATTACTATTGCCTTTATCCTTATAACTATTATTAATATCCTTATTACTATTATTATTTTCGAAATAACTGTTATTATTATCCTTATTGTGTTGTTACTATCCGTATTACTCTTGCCTTTATCCTTATAACTATTATTATTATCCTTATTATTATTATTCTTATACTTATTACTATTATTATTATCCCTATTCCTCTTGGCTTTATCCTTATAACTATTATTATTATCCTTATTATTATTATTATTATTATTATTATTATCGCTATAACTGTTATTATTATCCTTACTCTATTGTTACTATCCGTATTACTCTTGTCTCTATCCTTATAACTATTATTATTATTATTATCGCTATAACTATTATTCTTATACTTATTACTATTATTATTATCCCTATTCCTCTTGGCTTTATCCTTATTATTATTATTATCATTATTATTATTATTATTGTCGCTATAACTATTATTCTTATAGTTATTATTATTATTATTATCGCTATAACTGTTATTATTATCCTCGTTCTATTGTTACTATCCGTATTACTCTTGCCTTTATCCTTATAACTATTATTATTATCCTTATTATTATTATTATTATTATCGCTATAACTGTTATTATTGTGCTCATTCTATTATTACTATCCGTATTACTATGGCCTTTATCCTTATAACTATTATTATTATCCTTATTACTATTATTATTTTCGAAATAACTGTTATTATTATTCTTATTACTATTATTATTATCCTTATCCTATTGTTACTATCCGCATTACTCTTGCCTTTATCCTTACAACTATTATTATTATCCTTATTATTATTATTATTATCGCTATAACTGTTATTATTATCCTTATTGTATTGTTACTATCCGTATTACTCTTGCCTTTATCCTTATAACTATTATTATTATCCTTATTACTATTATTATTATTGCTATAATTGTTCTTATTATTCTTATTACTATTATTATTATCCTTACTCCTCTTGTCTTTATCCTTATAACTATTATTATTATCCTTATTATTATTATTCTTATACTTATTACTATTATTATTATCCCTATTCCTCTTGGCTTTATCCTTATAACTATTATTATTATCCTTATTATTATTATTATTATTATTATTATCGCTATAACTGTTATTATTATCCTTACTCTATTGTTACTATCCGTATTACTCTTGTCTCTATCCTTATAACTATTATTATTATTATTATCGCTATAACTATTATTCTTATACTTATTACTATTATTATTATCCCTATTCCTCTTGGCTTTATCCTTATTATTATTATTATTATTATTATTATTATCGCTATAACTGTTATTATTATCCTCGTTCTATTGTTACTATCCGTATTACTCTTGCCTTTATCCTGACAACTATTATTATTATCCTTATTATTATTATTATTATTATCGCTATAACTGTTATTATTATGCTCATTCTATTATTACTATCCGTATTACTATTGCCTTTATCCTTATAACTATTATTATTATCCTTATTACTATTATTATTTTCGAAATAACTGTTATTATTATTCTTATTACTATTATTATTATCCTTGTCCTATTGTTACTATCCGCATTACTCTTGCCTTTAACCTTACAACTATTATTATTATCCTTATTATTATTATTATCGCTATAACTGTTATTATTATCCTTATTGTATTGTTACTATCCGCATTACTCTTGCCTTTATCCTTATAACTATTATTATTATCCTTATTACTATTATTATTGTTGCTATAACTGTTCTTATTATTCTTATTACTATTATTATTATCCCTATTCCTCTTGTCTTTATCGTTATAACTATTATTATTATCCTTATTCTATTGTTACTATCCATATTACTCTTGCCGTTATCCTTAGAACTATTATTATTATCCTTATTATTATTATTATTATCGCTATAACTGTTATTATTATCCTTATTCTACTGTTACTATCCGTATTCCCCTTGTCTTTATCCTTATAAGTATTAGCATTATCCTTATTATTATTGTTATTATCGCTATAACTGTTATTATTATTCTTATTACTATTATTATTATCGCTTTAACTGTTATTATTATCCTTATTCTAATGTTACTATCCCTATTTCTGTTGTCTTTATCCATATAACTATGATCATTATCCTTATTATTAATATTCTCGTCGCTATAACTGTTATTATTATTCTTATTACTATTATTATTATCGCTATAACTGTTATTATTATCCTTATTCTAGTGTTACTATCCGTATTACTCTTGCCTTTATCCTTATAACTATTATTATTATCCTTATTATTATTATTATTATCGTTATAACTATTATTCTTATAGTTATTATTGTTATTATTATCCTCGTTCTATTGTTGCTATCCGTATTACTCTTGCCTTTATCCTTATAACTATTATTATTATCCTTATTCTATTGTTACTATCCGCATTACTCTTGCCTTTATCCTTATTACTATTATTAGAATCGCTATAACTGTTATTATTATTCTTATTACTATTATTAGAATCGCTATAACTGTTATTATTATCCTCATTCTATTGTTACTGTCCGTATTACTATTGCCTTTATCCTTATAACTATTATTATTATCCTTATTACTATTATTATTTTCGAAGTAACTGTTATTATTATTCTTATTACTATTATTATTATCCTTATTCTATTGTTACTATCCGCATTACTCTTGCCTTTATCCTTATAACCATTATTATTATCCTTATTATTATTATTATTATTATCGCTGTAACTGTTATTATTATCCTCATTCTATTGTTACTATCCGTATTACTATTGCCTTTATCCTTATAACTATTATTATTATCCTTATTACTATTATTATTTTCGAAATAACTGTTATTATTATTCTTATTACTATTATTATTATCCTTATTCTATTGTTACTATCCGCATTACTCTTGCCTTTATCCTTATAACTATTATTATTATTATTATCGCTATAACTATTATTCTTATAGTTATTATTATTATTATTATCGCTATAACTGTTATTATTATCCTCGTTCTATTGTTACTATCCGTATTACTCTTGCCTTTATCCTTATAACCATTATTATTATCCTTATTATTATTATTATTATTATCGCTATAACTGTTATTATTATCCTCATTCTATTGTTACTGTCCGTATTACTATTGCCTTTATCCTTATAACTATTATTATTATCCTTATTACTATTATTATTTTCGAAATAACTGTTATTATTATTCTTATTACTATTATTATTATCCTTATTCTATTGTTACTATCCGCATTACTCTTGCCTTTATCCTTATAACTATTATTATTATCCTTATTACTATTATTATTATTGCTATAACTGTTCTTATTATTCTTATTACTATTATTATTATCCCTACTCCTCCTGTCTTTATCCTTATAACTATTATTATTATCCTTATTATTATTATTATTATCGCTATAACTATTATTCTTATACTTATTACTATTATTATTATCCCTATTCCTCTTGCTTTAATCCTTATAGCTATTATTATTATCCCTATTATTCATGTCTTTGTCCTTATAACTATTATTATTATACTTATTTCTATTATTATCTCTATAACTGTTATTATTATCCTTATTCTATTGTTACTATCCCTATTACTCTTGTCTTTATCCTTATAACTATTATTATTATTATTATCGCTATAACTATTATTCTTATACTTATTACTATTATTATTATCCCTATTCCTCTTGGCTTTATCCTTATTATTATTATTATTATTATTATTATTATCGCTATAACTGTTATTATTATCCTCGTTCTATTGTTACTATCCGTATTACTCTTGCCTTTATCCTTATAACTATTATTATTATCCTTATTATTATTATTATTATTATCGCTATGACTGTTATTATTATCCTCATTCTATTGTTACTATCCGTATTACTCTTGCCTTTATCCTGACAACTATTATTATTATCCTTATTATTATTATTATTATTATCGCTATAACTGTTATTAATATGCTCATTCTATTATTACTATCCGTATTACTATTGCCTTTATCCTTATAACTATTATTATTATCCTTATTACTATTATTATTTTCGAAATAACTGTTATTATTATTCTTATTACTATTATTATTATCCTTATCCTATTGTTACTATCCGCATTACTCTTGCCTTTAACCTTACAACTATTATTATTATCCTTATTATTATTATTATCGCTATAACTGTTATTATTATCCTTATTGTATTGTTACTATCCGCATTACTCTTGCCTTTATCCTTATAACTATTATTATTATCCTTATTACTATTATTATTGTTGCTATAACTGTTCTTATTATTCTTATTACTATTATTATTATCCCTATTCCTCTTGTCTTTATCGTCATAACTATTATTATTATCCTTATCCTATTGTTACTATCCGCATTACTCTTGCCTTTAACCTTACAACTATTATTATTATCCTTATTATTATTATTATCGCTATAACTGTTATTATTATCCTTATTCTATTGTTACTATCCGCATTACTCTTGCCTTTATCCTTATTACTATTATTAGAATCGCTATAACTGTTATTATTATTCTTATTACTATTATTAGAATCGCTATAACTGTTATTATTATCCTCATTCTATTGTTACTGTCCGTATTACTATTGCCTTTATCCTTATAACTATTATTATTATCCTTATTACTATTATTATTTTCGAAGTAACTGTTATTATTATTCTTATTACTATTATTATTATCCTTATTCTATTGTTACTATCCGCATTACTCTTGCCTTTATCCTTATAACCATTATTATTATCCTTATTATTATTATTATTATTATCGCTGTAACTGTTATTATTATTCTTATTACTATTATTATTATCCTTATCCTATTGTTACTATCCGCATTACTCTTGCCTTTAACCTTACAACTATTATTATTATCCTTATTATTATTATTATCGCTATAACTGTTATTATTATCCTTATTGTATTGTTACTATCCGCATTACTCTTGCCTTTATCCTTATAACTATTATTATTATCCTTATTACTATTATTATTGTTGCTATAACTGTTCTTATTATTCTTATTACTATTATTATTATCCCTATTCCTCTTGTCTTTATCGTCATAACTATTATTATTATCCTTATCCTATTGTTACTATCCGCATTACTCTTGCCTTTAACCTTACAACTATTATTATTATCCTTATTATTATTATTATCGCTATAACTGTTATTATTATCCTTATTGTATTGTTACTATCCGCATTACTCTTGCCTTTATCCTTATAACTATTATTATTATCCTTATTACTATTATTATTGTTGCTATAACTGTTCTTATTATTCTTATTACTATTATTATTATCCCTATTCCTCTTGTCTTTATCGTTATAACTATTATTATTATCCTTATTCTATTGTTACTATCCATATTACTCTTGCCGTTATCCTTAGAACTATTATTATTATCCTTATTATTATTATTATTATCGCTATAACTGTTATTATTATCCTTATTCTACTGTTACTATCCGTATTCCCCTTGTCTTTATCCTTATAAGTATTAGCATTATCCTTATTATTATTGTTATTATCGCTATAACTGTTATTATTATTCTTATTACTATTATTATTATCGCTTTAACTGTTATTATTATCCTTATTCTAATGTTACTATCCCTATTTCTGTTGTCTTTATCCATGTAACTATGATCATTATCCTTATTATTAAT
The DNA here is from genome assembly GCA_945859555.1 of Megachile ligniseca. Classification (NCBI taxonomy): domain Eukaryota; kingdom Metazoa; phylum Arthropoda; class Insecta; order Hymenoptera; family Megachilidae; genus Megachile; species Megachile ligniseca. The sequence goes on from CAMAOC010000243.1 coordinate 27,139, forward strand.
ATTCTCGTCGCTATAACTGTTATTATTATTCTTATTACTATTATTATTATCGCTATAACTGTTATTATTATCCTTATTCTAGTGTTACTATCCGTATTACTCTTGCCTTTATCCTTATAACTATTATTATTATCCTTATAACTATTATTATTATCCTTATTATTATTATTATTATCGTTATAACTATTATTCTTATAGTTATTATTGTTATTATTATCCTCGTTCTATTGTTGCTATCCGTATTACTCTTGCCTTTATCCTTATAACTATTATTATTATCCTTATTCTGTTGTTACTATCCGCATTACTCTTGCCTTTATCCTTATTACTATTATTAGAATCGCTATAACTGTTATTATTATTCTTATTACTATTATTAGAATCGCTATAACTGTTATTATTATCCTCATTCTATTGTTACTGTCCGTATTACTATTGCCTTTATCCTTATAACTATTATTATTATCCTTATTACTATTATTATTTTCGAAGTAACTGTTATTATTATTCTTATTACTATTATTATTATCCTTATTCTATTGTTACTATCCGCATTACTCTTGCCTTTATCCTTATAACCATTATTATTATCCTTATTATTATTATTATTATTATCGCTGTAACTGTTATTATTATCCTCATTCTATTGTTACTATCCGTATTACTATTGCCTTTATCCTTATAACTATTATTATTATCCTTATTACTATTATTATTTTCGAAATAACTGTTATTATTATTCTTATTACTATTATTATTATCCTTATTCTATTGTTACTATCCGCAGTACTCTTGCCTTTATCCTTATAACTATTATTATTATTATTATCGCTATAACTATTATTCTTATAGTTATTATTATTATTATTATCGCTATAACTGTTATTATTATCCTCGTTCTATTGTTACTATCCGTATTACTCTTGCCTTTATCCTTATAACCATTATTATTATCCTTATTATTATTATTATTATTATCGCTATAACTGTTATTATTATCCTCATTCTATTGTTACTGTCCGTATTACTATTGCCTTTATCCTTATAACTATTATTATTATCCTTATTACTATTATTATTTTCGAAATAACTGTTATTATTATTCTTATTACTATTATTATTATCCTTATTCTATTGTTACTATCCGCATTACTCTTGCCTTTATCCTTATAACTATTATTATTATCCTTATTACTATTATTATTATTGCTATAACTGTTCTTATTATTCTTATTACTATTATTATTATCCCTACTCCTCCTGTCTTTATCCTTATAACTATTATTATTATCCTTATTATTATTATTATTATCGCTATAACTATTATTCTTATACTTATTACTATTATTATTATCCCTATTCCTCTTGCTTTAATCCTTATAGCTATTATTATTATCCCTATTATTCATGTCTTTGTCCTTATAACTATTATTATTATACTTATTTCTATTATTATCTCTATAACTGTTATTATTATCCTTATTCTATTGTTACTATCCCTATTACTCTTGTCTTTATCCTTATAACTATTATTATTATTATTATCGCTATAACTATTATTCTTATACTTATTACTATTATTATTATCCCTATTCCTCTTGGCTTTATCCTTATTATTATTATTATTATTATTATTATTATTATTATCGCTATAACTGTTATTATTATCCTCGTTCTATTGTTACTATCCGTATTACTCTTGCCTTTATCCTTATAACTATTATTATTATCCTTATTATTATTATTATTATTATCGCTATGACTGTTATTATTATCCTCATTCTATTGTTACTATCCGTATTACTCTTGCCTTTATCCTGACAACTATTACTATTATCCTTATTATTATTATTATTATTATCGCTATAACTGTTATTATTATGCTCATTCTATTATTACTATCCGTATTACTATTGCCTTTATCCTTATAACTATTATTATTATCCTTATTACTATTATTATTTTCGAAATAACTGTTATTATTATTCTTATTACTATTATTATTATCCTTATCCTATTGTTACTATCCGCATTACTCTTGCCTTTAACCTTACAACTATTATTATTATCCTTATTATTATTATTATCGCTATAACTGTTATTATTATCCTTATTGTATTGTTACTATCCGCATTACTCTTGCCTTTATCCTTATAACTATTATTATTATCCTTATTACTATTATTATTGTTGCTATAACTGTTCTTATTATTCTTATTACTATTATTATTATCCCTATTCCTCTTGTCTTTATCGTCATAACTATTATTATTATCCTTATTCTATTGTTACTATCCATATTACTCTTGCCTTTATCCTTATAACTATTATTATTATCCTTATTATTATTATTATTATCGTTATAACTATTATTCTTATAGTTATTATTGTTATTATTATCCTCGTTCTATTGTTGCTATCCGTATTACTCTTGCCTTTATCCTTATAACTATTATTATTATCCTTATTATTATTATTATTATTATCGCTATAACTGTTATTATTATCCTCATTCTATTGTTACTATACGTATTACTCTTGCCTTTATCCTTATTATTATTATTATTATTATCGCTATAACTGTTATTATTATCCTCATTCTATTGTTACTATCCGTATTACTCTTGCCTTTATCCTTATAACTAATATTATTATCCTTATTATTATTATTATTATTATCGCTATAACTGTTATTAGTATCCTTATTCTATTGTTACTATCCGTATTACTCTTGCCTTTATCCTTATTACTATTATTAGTATCGCTATAACTGTTATCATTATTCTTATTACTATTATTAGTATCGCTATAACTGTTATTATTATCCTTATTCTATTGTTACTATCCGTATTACTCTTGTCTTTATCCTTATACCTACTATTATTATCCTTATTACTATTATTATTATCGCTACAACTGTTATTATTATCCTTATTTCTATTATTATTATCGCCATAACTGTTATTATTATTCTTATTACTATTATTATTATCCTTATTCCTCTTGTCTTTATCGTTATAACTATTATTATTATCATTATTATTATTATTATTATTATTATTATTATTATTATCGCTATAACTGTTATTATTATCCTTACTCTATTGTTACTATCCGTATTACTCTTGCCTTTATCCTTATAACTATTATTATTATCATTATTATTATTATTATTGTCGCTATATCTATTATTATTATCCTTATTATTATTATTATTATCGCTATAACTATTATTCTTATAGTTATTACTATTATTATTATCGCTATAACTGTTATTATTATCCTTATTCTATTGTTACTATCCCTATTACTCTTGTCTTTATCCATATAACTATTATTATTATCCTTATTACAATTATTATTATCGCTATAACTGTTCTTATTATTCTTATTACTATTATTATTATCCGTACTCCTCTTGTCTTTATCCTTATAACTATTATTATTATCCTTATTATTATTATTCCTATACTTATTACTATTATTATTATCCCTATTCCTCTTGGCTTTATCCTTATAACTATTATTATTATCCTTATTATTATTATTATTATTATTATTATCGCTATAACTGTTATTATTATCCTTACTCTATTGTTACTATCCGTATTACTCTTGTCTCTATCCTTATAACTATTATTATTATTATTATCGCTATAACTATTATTCTTATACTTATTACTATTATTATTATCCCTATTCCTCTTGGCTTTATCCTTATTATTATTATTATTACTATTATTATTATCGCTATAACTGTTATTATTATCCTTATTCTATTGTTACTATCCGCATTACTCTTGCCTTTATCCTTATAACTATTATTATTATCCTTATTATTATTATTCTTATACTTATTACTATTATTATTATCCCTATTCCTCTTGGCTTTATCCTTATAACTATTATTATTATCCTTATTATTATTATTACTATTATTATTATCGCTATAACTGTTATTATTATCCTCATTCTATTGTTACTGTCCGTATTACTATTGCCTTTATCCTTATAACTATTATTATTATCCTTATTACTATTATTATTTTCGAAGTAACTGTTATTATTATTCTTATTACTATTATTATTATCCTTATTCTATTGTTACTATCCGCATTACTCTTGCCTTTATCCTTATAACCATTATTATTATCCTTATTATTATTATTATTATTATCGCTGTAACTGTTATTATTATCCTCATTCTATTGTTACTATCCGTATTACTATTGCCTTTATCCTTATAACTATTATTATTATCCTTATTACTATTATTAATTTCGAAATAACTGTTATTATTATTCTTATTACTATTATTATTATCCTTATTCTATTGTTACTATCCGCATTACTCTTGCCTTTATCGTTATAACTATTATTATTATTATTATCGCTATAACTATTATTCTTATAGTTATTATTATTATTATTATCGCTATAACTGTTATTATTATCCTCGTTCTATTGTTACTATCCGTATTACTCTTGCCTTTATCCTTATAACCATTATTATTATCCTTATTATTATTATTATTATTATCGCTATAACTGTTATTATTATCCTCATTCTATTGTTACTGTCCGTATTACTATTGCCTTTATCCTTATAACTATTATTATTATCCTTATTACTATTATTATTTTCGAAATAACTGTTATTATTATTCTTATTACTATTATTATTATCCTTATTCTATTGTTACTATCCGCATTACTCTTGCCTTTATCCTTATAACTATTATTATTATCCTTATTACTATTATTATTATTGCTATAACTGTTCTTATTATTCTTATTACTATTATTATTATCCCTACTCCTCCTGTCTTTATCCTTATAACTATTATTATTATCCTTATTATTATTATTATTATCGCTATAACTATTATTCTTATACTTATTACTATTATTATTATCCCTATTCCTCTTGCTTTAATCCTTATAGCTATTATTATTATCCCTATTATTCATGTCTTTGTCCTTATAACTATTATTATTATACTTATTTCTATTATTATCTCTATAACTGTTATTATTATCCTTATTCTATTGTTACTATCCCTATTACTCTTGTCTTTATCTTTATAACTATGATCATTATCCTTATTATTATTATTCTTGTCGCTATAACTGTTATTATTATTCTTATTACTATTATTATTATCGCTATAACTGTTATTATTATCCTTATTCTATTGTTACTATCCGTATTACTGTTGTCTTTATCCTTATAACTATTATTATTATCCTTATTACTATTATTATTATCGCTATACCTGTTATTATTATCCTTATTCTATTGTTACTATCCGTATTACTGTTGTCTATATCCTTATAACTATTATTATTAATCCCTATTACTATTATTATTATCGCTATAACTGTTATTATTATCCTTACTCTATTGTTACTATCCGTATTACTCTTGCCTTTATCCTTATAACTATTATTATTATTGCTATAACTGTTCTTATTATTCTTATTACTATTATTGTTATCCCTACTCCTCTTGTCTTTATCCTTATAACTATTATTATTATCCTTATTATTATTATTATTATTATTATTATTATTATTATCGCTATAACTGTTATTATTATCCTCATTCTATTGTTACTATCCGTATTACTATTGCCTTTATCCTTATAACTATTATTAATATCCTTATTACTATTATTATTTTCGAAATAACTGTTATTATTATCCTTATTGTGTTGTTACTATCCGTATTACTCTTGCCTTTATCCTTATAACTATTATTATTATCCTTATTATTATTATTCTTATACTTATTACTATTATTATTATCCCTATTCCTCTTGGCTTTATCCTTATAACTATTATTATTATCCTTATTATTATTATTATTATTATTATTATTATTATTATCGCTATAACTGTTATTATTATCCTTACTCTATTGTTACTATCCGTATTACTCTTGTCTCTATCCTTATAACTATTATTATTATTATTATCGCTATAACTATTATTCTTATACTTATTACTATTATTATTATCCCTATTCCTCTTGGCTTTATCCTTATTATTATTATTATTATTATTATTATTATTATTATCGCTATAACTGTTATTATTATCCTTACTCTATTGTTACTATCCGTATTACTCTTACCTTTATCCTTATAACTATTATTATTATCATTATTATTATTATTATTGTCGCTATAACTATTATTCTTATAGTTATTATTATTATTATTATCTCTATAACTGTTATTATTAGCCTCGTTCTATTGTTACTATCCGTATTACTCTTGCCTTTATCCTTATAACTATTATTATTATCCTTATTATTATTATTATTATTATCGCTATAACTGTTATTATTGTGCTCATTCTATTATTACTATCCGTATTACTATGGCCTTTATCCTTATAACTATTATTATTATCCTTATTACTATTATTATTTTCGAAATAACTGTTATTATTATTCTTATTACTATTATTATTATCCTTATCCTATTGTTACTATCCGCATTACTCTTGCCTTTATCCTTACAACTATTATTATTATCCTTATTATTATTATTATTATCGCTATAACCGTTATTATTATCCTTATTGTATTGTTACTATCCGTATTACTCTTGCCTTTATCCTTATAACTATTATTATTATCCTTATTACTATTATTATTATTGCTATAACTGTTCTTATTATTCTTATTACTATTATTATTATCCGTACTCCTCTTGTCTTTATCCTTATAACTATTATTATTATCCTTATTATTATTATTCTTATACTTATTACTATTATTATTATCCCTATTCCTCTTGGCTTTATCCTTATAACTATTATTATTATCCTTATTATTATTATTATTATTATTATTATCGCTATAACTGTTATTATTATCCTTACTCTATTGTTACTATCCGTATTACTCTTGTCTCTATCCTTATAACTATTATTATTATTATGATCGCTATGACTGTTATTATTATCCTCATTCTATTGTTACTATCCGTATTACTCTTGCCTTTATCCTGACAACTATTATTATTATCCTTATTATTATTATTATTATTATCGCTATAACTGTTATTATTATGCTCATTCTATTATTACTATCCGTATTACTATTGCCTTTATCCTTATAACTATTATTATTATCCTTATTACTATTATTATTTTCGAAATAACTGTTATTATTATTCTTATTACTATTATTATTATCCTTATCCTATTGTTACTATCCGCATTACTCTTGCCTTTAACCGTACAACTATTATTATTATCCTTATTATTATTATTATCGCTATAACTGTTATTATTATCCTTTTTGTATTGTTACTATCTGCATTACTCTTGCCTTTATCCTTATAACTATTATTATTATCCTTATTACTATTATTATTGTTGCTATAACTGTTCTTATTATTCTTATTACTATTATTATTATCCCTACTCCTCTTGGCTTTATCCTTATAACTATTATTATTATCCTTATTATTATTATTATTATTATTATTATTATTATCGCTATAACTGTTATTATTATCCTCGTTCTATTGTTACTATCCGTATTACTCTTGCCTTTATCCTTATAACTATTATTATTATCCTTATTATTATTATTATTATTATCGCTATGACTGTTATTATTATCCTCATTCTATTGTTACTATCCGTATTACTATTGCCTTTATCCTTATAACTATTATTAATATCCTTATAACTATTATTATTATCCTTATTACTATTATTATTTTCGAAATAACTGTTATTATTATTCTTATTACTATTATTATTATCCTTATCCTATTGTTACTATCCGCATTACTCTTGCCTTTAACCTTACAACTATTATTATTATCCTTATTATTATTATT
>CAMAOC010000243.1:40000-84409 GCA_945859555.1 Megachile ligniseca
TTATTATTATTATTATTATCGCTATAACTGTTATTATTATCCTCGTTCTATTGTTACTATCCGTATTACTCTTGCCTTTATCCTTATAACTATTATTATTATTCTTATTACTATTATTATTATCCTTATCCTATTGTTACTATCCGCATTACTCTTGCCTTTATCCTTACAACTATTATTATTATCCTTATTATTATTATTATCGCTATAACTGTTATTATTATCCTTATTGTATTGTTACTATCCGTATTACTCTTGCCTTTATCCTTATAACTATTATTATTATTATTACTGTTATTATTATTGCTATAACTGTTATTATTATGCTCATTCTATTATTACTATCCGTATTACTATTGCCTTTATCCTTATAACTATTATTATTATCCTTATTACTATTATTATTTTCGAAATAACTGTTATTATTATCCTTATTGTATTGTTACTATCCGTATTACTCTTGCCTTTATCCTTATAACTATTATTATTATCCTTATTACTATTATTATTATTGCTATAACTGCTCTTATTATTCTTATTACTATTATTATTATCCCTACTCCTCTTGGCTTTATCCTTATAACTATTATTATTATCCTTATTATTATTATTATTATTATTATTATTATCGCTATAACTGTTATTATTATCCTTATTGTATTGTTACTATCCGCATTACTCTTGCCTTTATCCTTATAACTAATATTATTATCCTTATTACTATTATTATTATTGCTATAACTGTTCTTATTATTCTTGTTACTATTATTATTATCCCTACTCCTCTTGTCTTTATCCTTATAACTATTATTATTATCCTTATTATTATTATTGTTATTATTATTATTATTATCGGTATAACTGTTATTATTATCCTTACTCTATTGTTACTATCCGTATTACTCTTGCCTTTATCCTTATAACTATTATTATTATCATTATTATTATTATTGTCGCTATAACTATTATTCTTATAGTTATTATTATTATTATTATCGGTATAACTGTTATTATTATCCTCGTTCTATTGTTACTATCCGTATTACTCTTGCCTTTATCCTTATAACTATTATTATTATCCTTATTATTATTATTATTATTATCGCTATAACTGTTATTATTATCCTTATTGTATTGTTACTATCCGTATTACTGTTGCCTTTATCCTTATAACTATTATTATTATCCTTATTACTATTATTATTATTGCTATAACTGTTCTTATTATTCTTATTACTATTATTATTATCCTTATTATTATTATTCTTATACTTATTACTATTATTATTATCCCTATTCCTCTTGGCTTTATCCTTATAACTATTATTATTATCCTTATTATTATTATTATTATTATTATTATCGCTATAACTGTTATTATTATCCTTGCTCTATTGTTACTATGCGTATTACTCTTGTCTCTATCCTTATAACTATTATTATTATTCTTATTATTATTATTATTATTGCTATAACTGTTATTATTATCCTTATTGTATTGTTACTATCCGTATTACTGTTGCCTTTATCCTTATAACTATTATTATTATACTTATTACTATTATTATTATTGCTATAACTGTTCTTATTATTCTTATTACTATTATTATTATCCGTACTCCTCTTGTCTTTATCCTTATAACTATTATTATTATCCTTATTATTATTATTATTATTATCGCTATAACTGTTTTTATTATCCTCATTCTATTATTACTATCCGTATTACTATTGCCTTTATCCTTATAACTATTATTATTATCCTTATTACTATTATTATTTTCGAAATAACTGTTATTATTATTCTTATTACTATTATTATTATCCTTATCCTATTGTTACTATCCGCATTACTCTTGCCTTTATCCTTACAACTATTATTATTATCCTTATTATTATTATTATCGCTATAACTGTTATTATTATCCTTATTGTATTGTTACTATCCGTATTACTCTTGCCTTTATCCTTATAACTATTATTATTATTGCTATAACTGTTCTTATTATTCTTATTACTATTATTATTATCCCTACTCCTCTTGTCTTTATCCTTATAACTATTATTATTATCCTTATTATTATTATTATTATTAATATTATTATTATCGCTATAACTGTTATTATTATCCTTACTCTATTGTTACTATCCGTATTACTCTTGCCTTTATCCTTATAACTATTATTATTATCATTATTATTATTATTGTCGCTATAACTATTATTCTTATAGTTATTATTATTATTATTATCGCTATAACTGTTATTATTATCCTCGTTCTATTGTTACGATCCGTATTACTCTTGCCTTTATCCTTATAACTATTATTATTATCCTTATTATTATTATTATTATTATCGCTATAACTGTTATTATTATCCTCATTCTATTGTTACTATCCGTATTACTCTTGCCTTTATCCTGATAACTATTATTATTATCCTTATTATTATTATTATTATTATCGCTATAACTGTTATGATTATGCTCATTCTATTGTTACTATCCGTATTACTATTGCCTTTATCCTTATAACTATTATTATTATCATTAGTACTATTATTATTTTCGAAATAACTGTTATTATTATTCTTATTACTATTATTATTATCCTTATTCTATTGTTACTATCCGCATTACCCTTGCCTTTATCCTTATAACTATTTTTATTATCCTTATTGTATTGTTACTATCCGTATTACTCTTGCCTTTATCCTTATAACTATTATTATTATTGCTATAACTGTTCTTATTATTCTTATTACTATTATTATTATCCCTACTCCTCTTGTCTTTATCCTTATAACTATTATTATTATCCTTATTATTATTATTCTTATACTTATTACTATTATTATTATCCCTATTCCTCTTGTCTTTATCCTTATAACTATTATTATTATCCTTATTATTATTATTATTATTATTATTATTATTATCGGTATAACTGTTATTATTATCCTTACTCTATTGTTACTATCCGTATTACTCTTGCCTTTATCCTTATAACTATTATTATTATCATTATTATTATTATTGTCGCTATAACTATTATTCTTATAGTTATTATTATTATTATTATCGCTATAACTGTTATTATTATCCTCGTTCTATTGTTACTATCCGTATTACTCTTGCCTTTATCCTTATAACTATTATTATTATCCTTATTATTATTATTATTATTATCGCTATAACTGTTATTATTATCCTTATTGTATTGTTACTATCCGTATTACTGTTGCCTTTATCCTTATAACTATTATTATTATCCTTATTACTATTATTATTATTGCTATAACTGTTCTTATTATTCTTATTACTATTATTATTATCCCTACTCCTCCTGTCTTTATCCTTATAACTATTATTATTATCCTTCTTATTATTATTATTATTATTATTATTATTATCGGTATAACTGTTATTATTATCCTTACTCTATTGTTACTATCCGTATTACTCTTGCCTTTATCCTTATAACTATTATTATTATCATTATTATTATTATTGTCGCTATAACTATTATTCTTATAGTTATTATTATTATTATTATCGCTATAACTGTTATTATTATCCTCGTTCTATTGTTACTATCCGTATTACTCTTGCCTTTATCCTTATAACTATTATTATTATCCTTATTAGTATTATTATTATTATCGCTATAACTGTTATTATTATCCTTATTGTATTGTTACTATCCGTATTACTGTTGCCTTTATCCTTATAACTATTATTATTATCCTTATTACTATTATTATTATTGCAATAACTGTTCTTATTATTCTTATTACTATTATTATTATCCTTATTATTATTATTCTTATACTTATTACTATTATTATTATCCCTATTCCTCTTGGCTTTATCCTTATAACTATTATTATTATCCTTATTATTATTATTATTATTATTATTATCGCTATAACTGTTATTATTATCCTTACTCTATTGTTACTATCCGTATTACTCTTGTCTCTATCCTTATAACTATTAGTATTATTATTATCGCTATAACTATTATTCTTATACTTATTACTATTATTATTATCCCTATTCCTCTTGGCTTTATCCTTATTATTATTATTATTATTATTATTATTATCGCTATAACTGTTATTATTATCCTTACTCTATTGTTACTATCCGTATTACTCTTACCTTTATCCTTATAACTATTATTATTATCATTATTGTTATTATTATTGTCGCTATAACTATTATTCTTATGGTTATTATTATTATTATTATCGCTATAACTGTTATTATTATCCTCGTTCTATTGTTACTATCCGTATTACTCTTGCCTTTATCCTTATAACTATTATTATTATTCTTATTACTATTATTATTATCCTTATCCTATTGTTACTATCCGCATTACTCTTGCCTTTATCCTTACAACTATTATTATTATCCTTATTATTATTATTATCGCTATAACTGTTATTATTATCCTTATTGTATTGTTACTATCCGTATTACTCTTGCCTTTATCCTTATAACTATTATTATTATTATTACTGTTATTATTATTGCTATAACTGTTATTATTATGCTCATTCTATTATTACTATCCGTATTACTATTGCCTTTATCCTTATAACTATTATTATTATCCTTATTACTATTATTATTTTCGAAATAACTGTTATTATTATCCTTATTGTATTGTTACTATCCGTATTACTCTTGCCTTTATCCTTATAACTATTATTATTATCCTTATTACTATTATTATTATTGCTATAACTGCTCTTATTATTCTTATTACTATTATTATTATCCCTACTCCTCTTGGCTTTATCCTTATAACTATTATTATTATCCTTATTATTATTATTATTATTATTATTATTATCGCTATAACTGTTATTATTATCCTTATTGTATTGTTACTATCCGCATTACTCTTGCCTTTATCCTTATAACTATTATTATTATCCTTATTACTATTATTATTATTGCTATAACTGTTCTTATTATTCTTGTTACTATTATTATTATCCCTACTCCTCTTGTCTTTATCCTTATAACTATTATTATTATCCTTATTATTATTATTGTTATTATTATTATTATTATCGGTATAACTGTTATTATTATCCTTACTCTATTGTTACTATCCGTATTACTCTTGCCTTTATCCTTATAACTATTATTATTATCATTATTATTATTATTGTCGCTATAACTATTATTCTTATAGTTATTATTATTATTATTATCGGTATAACTGTTATTATTATCCTCGTTCTATTGTTACTATCCGTATTACTCTTGCCTTTATCCTTATAACTATTATTATTATCCTTATTATTATTATTATTATTATCGCTATAACTGTTATTATTATCCTTATTGTATTGTTACTATCCGTATTACTGTTGCCTTTATCCTTATAACTATTATTATTATCCTTATTACTATTATTATTATTGCTATAACTGTTCTTATTATTCTTATTACTATTATTATTATCCTTATTATTATTATTCTTATACTTATTACTATTATTATTATCCCTATTCCTCTTGGCTTTATCCTTATAACTATTATTATTATCCTTATTATTATTATTATTATTATTATTATCGCTATAACTGTTATTATTATCCTTGCTCTATTGTTACTATCCGTATTACTCTTGTCTCTATCCTTATAACTATTATTATTATTCTTATTATTATTATTATTATTGCTATAACTGTTATTATTATCCTTATTGTATTGTTACTATCCGTATTACTGTTGCCTTTATCCTTATAACTATTATTATTATACTTATTACTATTATTATTATTGCTATAACTGTTCTTATTATTCTTATTACTATTATTATTATCCGTACTCCTCTTGTCTTTATCCTTATAACTATTATTATTATCCTTATTATTATTATTATTATTATCGCTATAACTGTTTTTATTATCCTCATTCTATTATTACTATCCGTATTACTATTGCCTTTATCCTTATAACTATTATTATTATCCTTATTACTATTATTATTTTCGAAATAACTGTTATTATTATTCTTATTACTATTATTATTATCCTTATCCTATTGTTACTATCCGCATTACTCTTGCCTTTATCCTTACAACTATTATTATTATCCTTATTATTATTATTATCGCTATAACTGTTATTATTATCCTTATTGTATTGTTACTATCCGTATTACTCTTGCCTTTATCCTTATAACTATTATTATTATTGCTATAACTGTTCTTATTATTCTTATTACTATTATTATTATCCCTACTCCTCTTGTCTTTATCCTTATAACTATTATTATTATCCTTATTATTATTATTATTATTAATATTATTATTATCGCTATAACTGTTATTATTATCCTTACTCTATTGTTACTATCCGTATTACTCTTGCCTTTATCCTTATAACTATTATTATTATCATTATTATTATTATTGTCGCTATAACTATTATTCTTATAGTTATTATTATTATTATTATCGCTATAACTGTTATTATTATCCTCGTTCTATTGTTACGATCCGTATTACTCTTGCCTTTATCCTTATAACTATTATTATTATCCTTATTATTATTATTATTATTATCGCTATAACTGTTATTATTATCCTCATTCTATTGTTACTATCCGTATTACTCTTGCCTTTATCCTGATAACTATTATTATTATCCTTATTATTATTATTATTATTATCGCTATAACTGTTATTATTATGCTCATTCTATTGTTACTATCCGTATTACTATTGCCTTTATCCTTATAACTATTATTATTATCATTAGTACTATTATTATTTTCGAAATAACTGTTATTATTATTCTTATTACTATTATTATTATCCTTATTCTATTGTTACTATCCGCATTACCCTTGCCTTTATCCTTATAACTATTTTTATTATCCTTATTGTATTGTTACTATCCGTATTACTCTTGCCTTTATCCTTATAACTATTATTATTATTGCTATAACTGTTCTTATTATTCTTATTACTATTATTATTATCCCTACTCCTCTTGTCTTTATCCTTATAACTATTATTATTATCCTTATTATTATTATTCTTATACTTATTACTATTATTATTATCCCTATTCCTCTTGGCTTTATCCTTATAACTATTATTATTATCCTTATTATTATTATTATTATCGCTATAACTGTTGTTATTATCCTCGTTCTATTCTTACTATCCGTATTACTCTTGCCTTTATCCTTATAACTATTATTATTATCCTTATTATTATTATTATTATTATCGCTATAACTGTTTTTATTATCCTCATTCTATTGTTACTATCCGTATTACTCTTGCCTTTATCCTGATAACTATTATTATTATCCGTATTATTATTATTATTATTATCGCTATAACTGTTATTATTATGCTCATTCTATTATTACTATCCGTGTTACTATTGCCTTTATCCTTATAACTATTATTATTTTCCTTATTACTATTATTATTTTCGAAATAACTGTTATTATTATTCTTATTACTATTATTATTATCCTTATCCTATTGTTACTATCCGCATTACTCTTGCCTTTATCCTTACAACTATTATTATTATCCTTATTGTATTGTTACTATCCGTATTACTCTTGCCTTTATCCTTATAACTATTATTATTATTGCTATAACTGTTCTTATTATTCTTATTACTATTATTATTATCCCTACTCCTCTTGTCTTTATCCTTATAACTATTATTATTATCCTTATTATTATTATTATTATTAATATTATTATTATCGCTATAACTGTTATTATTATCCTTACTCTATTGTTACTATCCGTATTACTCTTGCCTTTATCCTTATAACTATTATTATTATCATTATTATTATTATTGTCGCTATAACTATTATTCTTATAGTTATTATTATTATTATTATCGCTATAACTGTTATTATTATCCTCGTTCTATTGTTACTATCCGTATTACTCTTGCCTTTATCCTTATAACTATTATTATTATCCTTATTATTATTATTATTATTATCGCTATAACTGTTATTATTATCCTTATTGTATTGTTACTATCCGTATTACTCTTGCCTTTATCCTGATAACTATTATTATTATCCTTATTACTATTATTATTATTGCTATAACTGTTCTTATTATTCTTATTACTATTATTATTATCCTTATTATTATTATTCTTATACTTATTACTATTATTATTATCCCTATTCCTCTTGGCTTTATCCTTATAACTATTATTATTATCCTTATTATTATTATTATTATTATTATTATCGCTATAACTGTTATTATTATCCTTGCTCTATTGTTACTATCCGTATTACTCTTGTCTCTATCCTTATAACTATTATTATTATCCTTATTACTATTATTATTATTGCTATAACTGTTCTTATTATTCTTATTACTATTATTATTATCCCTACTCCTCTTGTCTTTATCCTTATAACTATTATTATTATCCTTATTATTATTATTATTATTATTATTATTATTATTATTATTATCGGTATAACTGTTATTATTATCCTTACTCTATTGTTACTATCCGTATTACTCTTGCCTTTATCCTTATAACTATTATTATTATTCTTATTACTATTATTATTATCCTTATCCTATTGTTACTATCCGCATTACTCTTGCCTTTATCCTTACAACTATTATTATTATCCTTATTATTATTATTATCGCTATAACTGTTATTATTATCCTTATTGTATTGTTACTATCCGTATTACTCTTGCCTTTATCCTTATAACTATTATTATTATTATTACTATTATTATTATTGCTATAACTGTTATTATTATGCTCATTCTATTATTACTATCCGTATTACTATTGCCTTTATCCTTATAACTATTATTATTATCCTTATTACTATTATTATTTTCGAAATAACTGTTATTATTATTCTTATTACTATTGTTATTATCCTTATCCTATTGTTACTATCCGCATTACTCTTGCCTTTAACCTTACAACTATTATTATTATCCTTATTATTATTATTATATCTATAACTGTTATTATTATCCTTATTGTATTGTTACTATCCGTATTACTCTTGCCTTTATCCTTATAACTATTATTATTATCCTTATTACTATTATTATTATTGCTATAACTGCTCTTATTATTCTTATTACTATTATTATTATCCCTACTCCTCTTGGCTTTATCCTTATAACTATTATTATTATCCTTATTATTATTATTATTATTATTATTATTATCGCTATAACTGTTATTATTATCCTTATTGTATTGTTACTATCCGCATTACTCTTGCCTTTATCCTTATAACTATTATTATTATCCTTATTACTATTATTATTTTCGAAATAACTGTTATTATTATTCTTATTACTATTATTATTATCCTTATCCTATTATTACTATCCGCATTACTCTTGCCTTTATCCTTACAACTATTATTATTATCCTTATTATTATTATTATCGCTATAACTGTTATTATTATCCTTATTGTATTGTTACTATCCGTATTACTCTTGCCTTTATCCTTATAACTATTATTATTATCCTTATTACTATTATTATTATTGCTATAACTGTTCTTATTATTCTTATTACTATTATTATTATCCCTACTCCTCTTGTCTTTATCCTTATAACTATTATTATTATCCTTATTATTATTATTATTATTATTATTATTATCGCTATAACTGTTATTATTATCCTTACTCTATTGTTACTATCCGTATTACTCTTGCCTTTATCCTTATAACTATTATTATTATCCTTATTATTATTATTATTATTATCGCTATGACTGATATTATTATCCTCATTCTATTGTTACTATCCGTATTACTATTGCCTTTATCCTGATAACTATTATTATTATCCTTATTATTATTATTATTATTATCGCTATAACTGTTATTATTATGCTCATTCTATTGTTACTATCCGTATTACTATTGCCTTTATCCTTATAACTATTATTATTATCCTTATTACTATTATTATTTTCGAAATAACTGTTATTATTATTCTTATTACTATTATTATTATCCTTATTCTATTGTTACTATCCGCATTACTCTTGCCTTTATCCTTACAACTATTATTATTATCCTTATTATTATTATTATCGCTATAACTGTTATTATTATCCATATTGTATTGTTCCTATCCGTATTACTCTTGCCTTTATCCTTATAACTATTATTATTATCCTTATTACTATTATTATTATTGCTATAACTGTTCTTATTATTCTTATTACTATTATTATTATCCCTACTCCTCTTGTCTTTATCCTTATAACTATTATTATTATCCTTATTATTATTATTATTATTATTATTATTATTATCGCTATAACTGTTATTATTATCCTTACTCTATTGTTACTATCCGTATTACTCTTGCCTTTATCCTTATAACTATTATTATTATCCTTATTATTATTATTATTATTATTATCGCTATGACTGATATTATTATCCTCATTCTATTGTTACTATCCGTATTACTCTTGCCTTTATCCTGATAACTATTATTATTATCCTTATTATTATTATTATTATTATTATCGCTATAACTGTTATTATTATGCTCATTCTATTATTACTATCCGTATTACTATTGCCTTTATCCTTATAACTATTATTATTATCCTTATTACTATTATTATTTTCGAAATAACTGTTATTATTATTCTTATTACTATTATTATTATCCTTATCCTATTGTTACTATCCGCATTACTCTTGCCTTTATCCTTACAACTATTATTATTATCCTTATTATTATTATTATCGCTATAACTGTTATTATTATCCTTATTGTATTGTTACTATCCGTATTACTCTTGCCTTTATCCTTATAACTATTATTATTATCCTTATTACTATTATTATTATTGCTATAACTGTTCTTATTATTCTTATTACTATTATTATTATCCCTACTCCTCTTGTCTTTATCCTTATAACTATTATTATTATCCTTATTATTATTATTATTATTAATATTATTATTATCGCTATAACTATTATTATTATCCTTATTGTTATTATTATTATTATTATTATCGCTATAACTGTTATTATTATCCTTACTCTATTGTTACTATCCGTATTACTCTTATCTCTATCCTTATAACTATTATTATTATCCTTATTACTATTATTATTATTGCTATAACTGTTCTTATTATTCTTATTACTATTATTATTATCCCTACTCCTCTTGTCTTTATCCTTATAACTATTATTATTATCCTTATTATTATTATTATTATTATTATTATTATTATCGCTATAACTGTTATTATTATCCTTACTCTATTGTTACTATCCGTATTACTCTTGCCTTTATCCTTATAACTATTATTATTATCCTTATTATTATTATTATTATTATCGCTATGACTGATATTATTATCCTCATTCTATTGTTACTATCCGTATTACTCTTGCCTTTATCCTTATAACTATTATTATTATCCTTATTATTATTATTATTATTATTATCGCTATAACTGTTATTATTATCCTCATTCTATTGTTACTATCCGTATTACTCTTGCCTTTATCCTGATAACTATTATTATTATCCTTATTATTATTATTATTATCGCTATAACTGTTATTATTATGCCCATTCTATTGTTACTGTCCGTATTACTATTGCCTTTATCCTTATAACTATTATTATTATCATTAGTACTATTATTATTTTCGCAATAACTGTTATTATTATTCTTATTACTATTATTATTATCCTTATTCTATTGTTACTATCCGCATTACTCTTGCCTTTAGCCTTATAACTATTTTTATTATCCTTATTGTATTGTTACTATCCGTATTACTCTTGCCTTTATCCTTATAACTATTATTATTATTGCTATAACTGTTCTTATTATTCTTATTACTATTATTATTATCCCTACTCCTCCTGTCTTTATCCTTATAACTATTATTATTATCCTTATTATTATTATTATTATTATTATTATTATCGCTATAACTGTTATTATTATCCTTATTGTATTGTTACTATCCGCATTACTCTTGCCTTTATCCTTATAACTATTATTATTATCCTTATTACTATTATTATTATTGCTTTAACTGTTCTTATTATTCTTATTACTATTATTATTATCCCTACTCCTCCTGTCTTTCTCCTTATGACTATTATTATTATCCTTCTTATTATTATTATTATTATTATTATTATTATCGGTATAACTGTTATTATTATCCTTACTCTATTGTTACTATCCGTATTACGCTTGCCTTTATCCTTATAACTATTATTATTATCATTATTATTATTATTGTCGCTATAACTATTATTCTTATAGTTATTATTATTATTATTATCGCTATAACTGTTATTATTATCCTCGTTCTATTGTTACTATCCGTATTACTCTTGCCTTTATCCTTATAACTATTATTATTATCCTTATTATTATTATTATTATTATTATTATCGCTATAACTGTTATTATTATCCTTGCTCTATTGTTACGATCCGTATTACTCTTGCCTTTATCCTTATAACTATTATTATTATCCTTATTATTATTATTATTATTATCGCTATAACTGTTATTATTATCCTCATTCTATTGTTACTATCCGTATTACTCTTGCCTTTATCCTGATAACTATTATTATTATCCTTATTATTATTATTATTATTATCGCTATAACTGTTATTATTATGCTCATTCTATTGTTACTATCCGTATTACTATTGCCTTTATCCTTATAACTATTATTATTATCATTAGTACTATTATTATTTTCGAAATAACTGTTATTATTATTCTTATTACTATTATTATTATCCTTATCCTATTGTTACTATCCGCATTACTCTTGCCTTTATCCTTACAACTATTATTATTATCCTTATTATTATTATTATCGCTATCACTGTTATTATTATCCTCGTTCTATTGTTACGATCCGTATTACTCTTGCCTTTATCCTTATAACTATTATTATTATCCTTATTATTATTATTATTATTATCGCTATAACTGTTATTATTATCCTCATTCTATTGTTACTATCCGTATTACTCTTGCCTTTATCCTGATAACTATTATTATTATCCTTATTATTATTATTATTATCGCTATAACTGTTATTATTATGCCCATTCTATTGTTACTGTCCGTATTACTATTGCCTTTATCCTTATAACTATTATTATTATCATTAGTACTATTATTATTTTCGAAATAACTGTTATTATTATTCTTATTACTATTATTATTATCCTTATTCTATTGTTACTATCCGCATTACTCTTGCCTTTAGCCTTATAACTATTTTTATTATCCTTATTGTATTGTTACTATCCGTATTACTCTTGCCTTTATCCTTATAACTATTATTATTATTGCTATAACTGTTCTTATTATTCTTATTACTATTATTATTATCCCTACTCCTCCTGTCTTTATCCTTATAACTATTATTATTATCCTTATTATTATTATTATTATTATTATTATTATCGCTATAACTGTTATTATTATCCTTATTGTATTGTTACTATCCGCATTACTCTTGCCTTTATCCTTATAACTATTATTATTATCCTTATTACTATTATTATTATTGCTTTAACTGTTCTTATTATTCTTATTACTATTATTATTATCCCTACTCCTCCTGTCTTTCTCCTTATAACTATTATTATTATCCTTCTTATTATTATTATTATTATTATTATTATTATCGGTATAACTGTTATTATTATCCTTACTCTATTGTTACTATCCGTATTACGCTTGCCTTTATCCTTATAACTATTATTATTATCATTATTATTATTATTGTCGCTATAACTATTATTCTTATAGTTATTATTATTATTATTATCGCTATAACTGTTATTATTATCCTCGTTCTATTGTTACTATCCGTATTACTCTTGCCTTTATCCTTATAACTATTATTATTATCCTTATTATTATTATTATTATTATTATTATCGCTATAACTGTTATTATTATCCTTGCTCTATTGTTACGATCCGTATTACTCTTGCCTTTATCCTTATAACTATTATTATTATCCTTATTATTATTATTATTATTATCGCTATAACTGTTATTATTATCCTCATTCTATTGTTACTATCCGTATTACTCTTGCCTTTATCCTGATAACTATTATTATTATCCTTATTATTATTATTATTATTATCGCTATAACTGTTATTATTATGCTCATTCTATTGTTACTATCCGTATTACTATTGCCTTTATCCTTATAACTATTATTATTATCATTAGTACTATTATTATTTTCGAAATAACTGTTATTATTATTCTTATTACTATTATTATTATCCTTATCCTATTGTTACTATCCGCATTACTCTTGCCTTTATCCTTACAACTATTATTATTATCCTTATTATTATTATTATCGCTATCACTGTTATTATTATCCTCGTTCTATTGTTACGATCCGTATTACTCTTGCCTTTATCCTTATAACTATTATTATTATCCTTATTATTATTATTATTATTATCGCTATAACTGTTATTATTATCCTCATTCTATTGTTACTATCCGTATTACTCTTGCCTTTATCCTGATAACTATTATTATTATCCTTATTATTATTATTATTATCGCTATAACTGTTATTATTATGCCCATTCTATTGTTACTGTCCGTATTACTATTGCCTTTATCCTTATAACTATTATTATTATCATTAGTACTATTATTATTTTCGAAATAACTGTTATTATTATTCTTATTACTATTATTATTATCCTTATTCTATTGTTACTATCCGCATTACTCTTGCCTTTAGCCTTATAACTATTTTTATTATCCTTATTGTATTGTTACTATCCGTATTACTCTTGCCTTTATCCTTATAACTATTTTTATTATCCTTATTGTATTGTTACTATCCGTATTACTCTTGCCTTTATCCTTATAACTATTATTATTATCCTTATTGTTATTATTATTATTATTATTATCGCTATAACTGTTATTATTATCCTTACTCTATTGTTACTATCCGTATTACTCTTATCTCTATCCTTATAACTATTATTATTATCCTTATTACTATTATTATTATTGCTATAACTGTTCTTATTATTCTTATTACTATTATTATTATCCCTACTCCTCTTGTCTTTATCCTTATAACTATTATTATTATCCTTATTATTATTATTATTATTATTATTATTATTATCGCTATAACTGTTATTATTATCCTTACTCTATTGTTACTCTCCGTATTACTCTTGTCTTTATCCTTATAACTATTATTATTATCACTATAACTGTTACTATTATTCTTATTACTATTATTATTATCCCTATTCCCCTTGTCTTTATCCTTATAACTGTTATTATAATCCTTAGTATTATTATTATTATCGCTAATAACTGTTATTATTATTCTTATTACTATTATAATTATCCTTATTACTATTCTTATTATCCTTATTACTATTATTATTATCGCTATAACTGTTATTATTATCCTTATTACTATTACTATTACCCGTATTCCTCTTGTCTTTATTCTTATAACTATTATTATTATCGCTATAACTGTTAATATTATTCTTATTACTATTATTATTATCCCTATTCCCCTTGTCTTTATCCTTATAACTGTTATTATAATCCTCATTATTATTATTATTATTATCGCTAATAACTGTTATTATTATTCTTATTACTATTATTATTATCCTTATTACTATTCTTATTATCCTTATTACTATTATTATTATCGCTATAACTGTTATTATTATCCTTAATACTATTATTATTATCGCTATAACTGTTATTATTATTCTTATTACTATTACCATTATCCCTATTCCTCTTGTCTTTGTCCTTATAACTATTATTATTATCCTTATTATTATTATTATTATTATCGCGATACCTGCTATTATTATCCTTATTACTATTATTATTATCGCTATAACTGTTATTATTATGCTTATTCTATTGTTACTATCCGTATTACTCTTGCCTTTATCATTATAACTATTATTATTATGGCTATAACTGTTATTATTATTCTTATTACTATTACTATTATCCCTATTCCTCTTGTCTTTATCCTTATAACTATTATTATTATCCTTATTATTATTATTATTATCGCTGTAACTGTCATTATTATCCTTATTCTATTGTTAGTATCCGTATTACTCTTGCCTTTATCATTATAACTATTATTATTATGGCTATAACTGTTATTATTATTCTTATTACTATTAGTATTATCCCTATTCCTCTTGTCTTTATCCTTATAACTGTTATTATTATCCTTATTATTATTATTATTATCGCTATAACTGTTATTATTATCCTTATTCTATTGTTACTGTCCGTATTACTCTTGTCTTTATCCTTATAACTATTATTATTATCGCTAATAACTGTTATTATTATTCTTATTACTATTATGATTATCCCTATTGCCCTTGTCTTTATCCTTATAACTATTATTATTATCCTTATTACTATTATTATTATCGCTATAACTGTTATTACTATCCTTAATACCATTATTATTATCGCTATAACTGTTATTATTATTCTTGTTACTATTATATTATAGTTATTCCTCTTGTCTTTATCCATATAACTATTATTATTAATCCTTATTACTATTATTATTATCGCTATAACTGTTATTATTATCCTTATTCTATTGTTACTATCCGTATTACTCTTGTCTTTATCCTTATAACTATTATTATTATCGCTAATAACTGTTAATATTATTCTTATTACTATTATGATTATCCCTATTGCCCTTGTCTTTATCCTTATAACTATTATTATTATCCTTATTATTATTATTATTATCGCTATAACTGTTATTACTATCCTTAATACCATTATTATTATCGCTATAACTGTTATTATTATTCTTGTTACTATTATATTATAGCTATTCCTCTTGTCTTTATCCATATAACTATTATTATTAATCCTTATTACTATTACTATTATCGCTATAACTGTTATTATTATTCTTGTTACTATGATTACTGTCCGTATTACTCTTGCCTTTATCCTTAATACTATTATTATTATCGCTATAAGTGTTATTATTATTCTTGTTACTATTATTATTATCCCTATTCCTCTTTTCTATCTCCTTATAACTATTATTATTATCCTTATTTATTATTATTATCGCTATAAATGATATTATTATGCTTATTACTATTACTATTATCCCTATTCCTCTTGTCTTTATCCTTATAACTGTTATTATTATCCTTATTATTAATATTATTATCGCTATAACTGTTATTATTATCCTTATTCTATTGTTACTGTCCGTATTACTCTTGTCTTTATCCTTATAACTATTATTATTATCGCTAATAACTGTTATTATTATTCTTATTACTATTATGATTATCCCTATTGCCCTTGTCTTTATCCTTATAACTATTCTTATTATCCTTATTACTATTATTATTATCGCTATAACTGTTATTATTATCCTTAATACTATTATTATTATCGCTATAACTGTTATTATTATTCTTGTTACTATTATTACTGTCCGTATTACTCTTGCCTTTATCCTTAATACTATTATTATTATCGCTATAACTGTTATTATTATTCTTCTTACTATTATTATTATCCCTATTCCTCTTGTCTTTATCCTTATAACTATTATTATTATCCTTATTATTATTATTATTATCGCTATAACTGTTATTATTATCCTTATTCTATTGTTACTATCCGTATTACTCTTGTCTTTATCCTTATAACTATTATTATTATCGCTATAACTGTTATTATTATTCTTATTACTATTATTATTATCCCTATTCCCCTTGTCTTTATCCTAACAACTGTTATTATAATCCTTATTATTATTATTATTATTTTTATCGCGATACCTGTTATTATTATCCTTCTTACTATTATTATGATCGCTATAACTGTTAATATTATGCATATTCTATTGTTAATATCCGTATTACTCTTGCCTTTATCATTATAACTATTATTATTATCGCTATAACTGTTATTATTATTCTTGTTACTATTACTATTATCCCTATTCCTCTTTTCTTTATCCTTATAACCATTATTATTATCCTTATTATTATTATTATTATCGCTATAAATGTTATTATTATTCTTATTACTATTACTATTATCCCTATTCCTCATGTCTTTATCCTTATAACTGTTATTAATATCCTTATTATTATTATTATTATCGCTATAACTGTTATTATTATCCTTATTCTATTGTTACTGTCCGTATTACTTTTGTCTTTATCCTTATAACTACTATTATTATCGCTAATAACTGTTATTATTATTCTTATTACTATTATTATTATCCCTATTGCCCTTGTCTTTATCCTTATAACTATTATTATGATCCTTATTACTATTATTATTATCGCTATAACTGTTATTATTATTCTTATTACTATTACTATTACCCGTATTCCTCTTGTCTTTATTCTTATAACTATTATTATTATCCTTATTATTATTATTATTATTATCGCTATAACTATTATTATTATCCTTATTACTATTATTATTATCGCTATAACTGTTATTATTATTCTTGTTACTATTATATTATAGCTATTCCTCTTTTCTTTATCCTTATAACTATTATTATTATCCTTATTATTATTATTATTATCGCTATAAATGTTATTATTATTCTTATTACTATTACTATTATCCCTATTCCTCATGTCTTTATCCTTATAACTGTTATTAATATCCTTATTATTATTATTATTATCGCTATAACTGTTATTATTATCCTTATTCTATTGTTACTGTCCGTATTACTTTTGTCTTTATCCTTATAACTACTATTATTATCGCTAATAACTGTTATTATTATTCTTATTACTATTATTATTATCCCTATTGCCCTTGTCTTTATCCTTATAACTATTATTATGATCCTTATTACTATTATTATTATCGCTATAACTGTTATTATTATTCTTATTACTATTACTATTACCCGTATTCCTCTTGTCTTTATTCTTATAACTATTATTATTATCCTTATTATTATTATTATTATCGCTATAACTATTATTATTATCCTTATTACTATTATTATTATCGCTATAACTGTTATTATTATTCTTGTTACTATTATATTATAGCTATTCCTCTTGTCTTTATCCATATAAGTATTATTATTAATCCTTATTACTATTATTATTATCGCTATAACTGTTATTATTATCCTTATTCTATTGTTACTATCCGTATTACTCTTGTCTTTATCCTTATAACTATTATTATTATCGCTAATAACTGTTAATATTATTCTTATTACTATTATGATTATCCCTATTGCCCTTGTCTTTATCCTTATAACTATTATTATTATCCTTATTACTATTATTATTATCGCTATAACTGTTATTACTATCCTTAATACCATTATTATTATCGCTTTAACTGTTATTATTATTCTTGTTACTATTATATTATAGCTATTCCTCTTGTCTTTATCCATATAACTATTATTATTAATCCTTATTACTATTATTATTATCGCTATAACTGTTATTATTATTCTTGTTACTATGATTACTGTCCGTATTACTCTTGCCTTTATCCTTAATACTATTATTATTATCGCTATAAGTGTTATTATTATTCTTGTTACTATTATTATTCTCCCTATTCCTCTTTTCTTTCTCCTTATAACTATTATTATTATCCTTATTATTATTATTATTATCGCTATAAATGTTATTATTAGTCTTATTACTATTACTATTATCCCTATTCCTCTTGTCTTTATCCTTATAACTATTATTATTATCCTTATTATTATTATTATTATCGCTATAAATGTTATTATTATTCTTATTACTATTACTATTATCCCTATTCCTCATGTCTTTATCCTTATAACTGTTATTAATATCCTTATTATTATTATTATTATCGCTATAACTGTTATTATTATCCTTATTCTATTGTTACTGTCCGTATTACTTTTGTCTTTATCCTTATAACTATTATTATTATCGCTAATAACTGTTATTATTATTCTTATTACTATTATTATTATCCCTATTGCCCTTGTCTTTATCCTTATAACTATTATTATTATCCTTATTGTTATTATTATTTTCGCTATAACTGTTATTATTATCCTTAATACTATTATTATTATCGCTATAACTGTTATTATTATTCTTGTTACTATGATTACTGTCCGTATTACTCTTGCCTTCATCCTTAATACTATTATTATTATCGCTATAAGTGTTATTATTATTCTTGTTACTATTATTATTATCCCTATTCCTCTTTTCTTTCTCCTTATAACTATTTATTATTATCCTTATTATTATTATTATTATCGCTATAAATGTTATTATTATTCTTATTACTATTACTATTATCCCTATTCCTCTTGTCTTTATCCTTATAACTGTTATTATTATCCTTATTATTATTATTATTATCGCTGTAACTGTTATTATTATCCTTATTCTATTGTTACTGTCCGTATTACTCTTGTCTTTATCCTTATAACTATTATTCTTATTACTATTATTATTATCGCTATAACTGTTATTATTATTCTTGTTACTATTATTACTGTCCGTATTACTCTTGCCTTTATCCTTAATACTATTATTATTATCCCCTATTGCTCTTTTCTTTCTCCTTATAACTATTATTATTATCCTTATGATTATTATTATTATCGCTACAATTGTTATTATTATTCTTATTACTATCACTATTATCCCTATTCCTCTTGTCTTTATCCTTATAACTATTATTATTATTATCGCTATAACTGTTATTATTATCCTTATTACTATTATTATTATCGCTACAACTGTTATTATTATGCTTATTCTATTGTTACTATCCCTATTACTCTTGTTTATATCCTTATAACTATTATTATTATCCTTATTAATATTATTATTATTATCGCGATACCTGTTATTATTATCATTATTACTGTTATTATTATCGCTATAACTGTTATTATTATGCTTATTCTATTGTTACTGTCCGTATTGCTCTTGCCTTTATCATTATAACTGTTATTATTATCGCTATAACTGTTATTTCTATCCTTAATACCATTATTATTATCGCTATACTGTTATTATTATTCTTGTTACTATTATATTATAGCTATTCCTCTTGTCTTTATCCATATAACTATTATTATTAATCCTTATTACTATTATTATTATCGCTATAACTGTTATTATTATCCTTATTCTATTGTTACTATCCGTATTACTCTTGTGTTTATCCTTATAACTATTATTATTATCGCTAATAACTGTTATTATTATTCTTATTACTATTATGATTATCCCTATTGCCCTTGTCTTTCTCCTTATAACTATTATTATTATCGCTATAACTGTTATTATTATTCTTATTACTATTACTATTATCTCTATTCCTCTTGGCTTTATTCTTATAACTATTATTATTATCCTTATCATTATTATTATTATCGCTATAACTGTCATTATTATCCTTATCATTATTATTATTATCGCTATAACTGTCATTATTATCCTTATTCTATTGTTACTATCCGTATTACTCTTGTGTTTATCCTTATAACTATTATTATTATCGCTAATAACTGTTATTATTATCCTTATTACTATTATTATTATCGCTATAACTGTTATTATTATGCTTATTCTATAGTTACTGTCCGTATTGCTCTTGCCTTTATCATTATAACTATTATTATTATCGCTATAACTGTTATTTCTATCCTTAATACCATTATTATTATCGCTATAACTGTTATTATTATTCTTGTTACTATTATATTATAGCTATTCCTCTTGTCTTTATCCATATAACTATTATTATTAATCCTTATTACTATTATTATTATCGCTATAACTGTTATTATTATCCTTATTCTATTGTTACTGTCCGTATTACTCTTGTCTTTATCCTTATAACTATTATTATTATTCTTATTACTATTATTATTATCCCTATTGCCCTTGTCTTTATCCTTATAACTATTATTATGATCCTTATTATTATTATTATTATTATTATCGCTATAACTATTATTATAATCCTTATTATTATTATTATTATCGCTAATAACTGTTATTATTATTCTTATTACTATTATAATTATCCTTATTACTATCCTTATTATCCTTATTGTTATTATTATTTTCGCTATAACTGTTATTATTATCCTTAATACTATTATTATTATCGCTATAACTGTTATTATTATTCTTGTTACTATTATTACTGTCCGTATTACTCTTGCCTTTATCCTTAATACTATTATTATTATCCCTATTCCTCTTTTCTTTCTCCTTATAACTATTATTATTATCCTTATTATTACTATTATTATTATCGCTATAACTGTTATTATTATGCTTATTCTATTGTTACTATCCGTATTACTCTTGCCTTTATCATTATAACTATTATTATTATCGCTATAACTGTTATTATTATTCTTATTACTTTTACTATTATCCCTATTCCTCTTGTCTTTATCCTTATAACTATTATTATTATCCTTATTATTATTATTATTATCGCTATAACTGTTATTATTATCCTTATTCTATTGTTACTCTCCGTATTACTCTTGTCTTTATCCTTATAACTATTATTATTATCGCTATAACTGTTACTATTATTCTTATTACTATTATTATTATCCCTATTCCCCTTGTCTTTATCCTTATAACTGTTATTATAATCCTTATTATTATTATTATTATCGCTAATAACTGTTATTATTATTCTTATTACTATTATAATTATCCTTATTACTATTCTTATTATCCTTATTACTATTATTATTATCGCTATAACTGTTATTATTATCCTTAATACTATTATTATTATCGCTATAACTGTTATTATTATTCTTGTTACTATTATTACTGTCCGTATTACTCTTGCCTTTATCCTTAATACTATTATTATTATCGCTATAACTGTTATTATTATTCTTCTTACTATTATTATTATCCCTATTCCCCTTGTCTTTATCCTTATAACTGTTATTATAATCCTTATTATTATTATTATTATTTTTATCGCGATACCTGTTATTATTATCCTTCTTACTATTATTATTATCGCTATAACTGTTAATATTATGCATATTCTATTGTTAATATCCGTATTACTCTTGCGTTTATCATTATAACTATTATTATTATCGCTATAACTGTTATTATTATTCTTATTACTATTACTATTATCCCTATTCCTCTTTTCTTTATCCTTATAACTGTTATTAATATCCTTATTATTATTATTATTATCGCTATAACTGTTATTATTATCCTTATTCTATTGTTACTGTCCGTATTACTTTTGTCTTTATCCTTATAACTATTATTATTATCGCTAATAACTATTATTATTATCCTTATTACTATTATTATTATCGCTATAACAGTTATTATTATTCTTGTTACTATTATTACTGTCCGTATTACTCTTCCCTTTATCCTTAATACTATTATTATTATCCCTATTCCTCTTTTCTATCTCCTTATAACTATTATTATTATCCTTATGATTATTATTATTATCGCTACAATTGTTATTATTATTCTTATTACTATCACTATTATCCCTATTCCTCTTGTCTTTATCCT
The DNA here is from genome assembly GCA_945859555.1 of Megachile ligniseca. Classification (NCBI taxonomy): domain Eukaryota; kingdom Metazoa; phylum Arthropoda; class Insecta; order Hymenoptera; family Megachilidae; genus Megachile; species Megachile ligniseca. The sequence continues at coordinate 63,702 of CAMAOC010000243.1, forward strand.
TATAACTATTATTATTATCCTTATTATTATTATTATTATCGCTATAACTGTTATTATTATCCTTATCACTATTATTATTATCGCTAATAACTGTTATTATTATTCTTATTACTATTATGATTATCCCTATTGCCCTTGTCTTTATCCTTATAACTATTATTATTATCCTTATTGTTATTATTATTTTCGCTATAACTGTTATTATTATCCTTAATACTATTATTATTATCGCTATAACTGTTATTATTATTCTTGTTACTATGATTACTGTCCGTATTACTCTTGCCTTTATCCTTAATACTATTATTATTATCGCTATAAGTGTTATTATTATTCTTGTTACTATTATTATTATCCCTATTCCTCTTGTCTTTATCCTTATAACTATTATTATTATCCTTAATATTATTATTATTATCGCTATAACTGTTATTATTATTCTTATTACTATTACTATTACCCGTATTCCTCTTGTCTTTATTCTTATAACTATTATTATTATCCTTATTATTATTATTATTATTATCGCTATAACTATTATTATTATCCTTATTACTATTATTGTTATCGCTATAACTGTTATTATTATTCTTGTTACTATTATTACTGTCCGTATTACTCTTGCCTTTATCCTTAATACTATTATTATTATCCCTATTGCTCTTTTCTTTCTCCTTATAACTATTATTATTATCCTTATGATTATTATTATTATCGCTACAATTGTTATTATTATTCTTATTACTATCACTATTATCCCTATTCCTCTTGTCTTGATTCTTATAACTATTATTATTATCCTTATTATTATTATTATTATCGCTATAACTGTTATTATTATCCTTATTACTATTATTATTATCGCTATAACTGTTATTATTATGCTTATTATATTGTTACTATCCCTATTACTCTTGTCTTTATCCTTATAACTATTATTATTATCCTTATTACTATTATTATTATCTCTATAACTGCTCTTATTATCATTCCTACTGTTATTATTATCGCTATAACTGTTATTATTATTCTTATTACTATTATTATTATCCCTATTACCCTTGTCCTTATCCTTATTACTATTATTATTATCGCTATAACTGTTATTATTATTCTTATTACTATTACCATTATCCCTATTCCTCTTGTCTTTATCCTTATAACTATTATTATTATCCTTATTATTATTATTATTATTATCGCGATACCTGTTATTATTATCCTTATTACTATTATTATTATCGCTATAATTGTTATTATTATGCTTATTCTATTGTTACTATCCGTATTACTCTTGCCTTTATCATTATAACTATTATTATTATGGCTATAACTGTTATTATTATTCTTATTACTATTACTATTATCCCTATTCCTCTTGTCTTTATCCTTATAACTATTATTATTATCCTTATTATTATTATTATTATTATCGCGATACCTGTTATTATTATCCTTATTACTATTATTATTATCGCTATAACTGTTATTATTATGCTTATTCTATTGTTACTATCCGTATTACTCTTGCCTTTATCATTATAACTATTATTATTATCGCTATAACTGTTATTATTATTCTTATTACTATTACTATTATCCCTATTCCTCTTGTCTTTATCCTTATAACTATTATTATTATCCTTATTATTATTATTATTATCGCTATAACCGTTATTATTATCCTTATTCTATTGTTACTATCCGTATTACTCTTGTCTTTATCCTTATAACTATTATTATTATTATTATTATCGCTATAAATGTTATTATTATTCTTATTACTATTACTATTATCCCTATTCCGCTTGTCTTTATGCTTATAACTATTGTTATTATCCTTATTATTATTATTATTATCGCTATAACTGCTCTTATTATCATTCCTACTGTTATTATTATCGCTATAACTGTTATTATTATTCTTATTACTATTATTATTATCCCTATTACCCTTGTCTTTATCCTTATTACTATTATTATTATCGCTATAACTGTTATTATTATTCTTGTTACTATTACCATTATCCCTATTCCTCTTGTCTTTATCCTTATAACTATTATTATTATCCTTATTATTATTATTATTATTATCGCGATACCTGTTATTATTATCCTTATTACTATTATTATTATCGCTATAATTGTTATTATTATGCTTATTCTATTGTTACTATCCGTATTACTCTTGCCTTTATCATTATAACTATTATTATTATGGCTATAACTGTTATTATTATTCTTATTACTATTACTATTATCCCTATTCCTCTTGTCTTTATCCTTATAACTATTACTATTATCGCTAATAACTGTTATTATTATTCTTATTACTATTATGATTATCCCTATTGCCCTTGTCTTTGTCCTTATAACTATTATCATTATCCTTATGACTATTATTATTATCGCTATAACTGTTATTATTATTCTTGTTACTATTATTATTATCGCTATTCCTCTTGTCTTTCCCCTTATAACAATTATTATTATCCTTAATACTATTATTATTATCGCTATAACTGTTATTATTATTCTTATTACTATTGTTACTATCCGTATTACTCTTATCTTTATCCATATAACTATGATTATTAATCCTTATTACTATTATTATTATCGCTATAACTGTTATTATTATGCTTATTCTATTGTTACTATCCCTATTACTCTTGTCTTTATCCTTATAACTATTATTACTATCCTTATTACTATTATTATTATCTCTATAACTGCACTTATTATCATTCCTACTGTTATTATTATCGCTATATCTGTTACTATAATTCTTATTACTATTGTTACTATCCCTATTCCTCTTGTCTTTCTCCTTATAACTATTATTATTATCCTTATTATTATTATTATTATCGCTATAACTGTTATTATTATTCTTATTACTATTACTATTATCCCTATTCCACTTGTCTTTATCCTTATAACTATTATTATTATCCTTATTATTATTATTATTATCGCTATAACTGTTATTATTATCCTTATTACTATTATTATTATCGCTATAACTGTTATTATTATTCTTGTTACTATTATTACTGTCCGTATTACTCTTGCCTTTATCCTTAATACTATTATTATTATCGCTATAACTGTTCTTATTATTCTTGTTACTATTATTATTATCCCTATTCCTCTTGTCTTTCCCCTTATAACTATTATTATTATCGCTAGAACTGTTCTTATTATTCTTGTTACAATTTTATTATCCCTATTGCTCTTGTCTTTCTCCTTATAACTATTATTATTATCGCTATAACTGTTATTATTATCCTTAATACCATTATTATAATCGCTATAACTGTTATTATCATCCTTAATCCTATTATTATTATCGCTATAACTGTTATTATTATTCTTGTTACTATTATTATTATCCCTATTCCTCTTGCCTTTATCCTTATAACTATTATTATTATCCTGATTACTATTATTATTATCGCTATAACTGTTATTATTATCCTTATTACTATTATTATTATCGCTATAACTGTTATTATTATCCTTAATACTATTATTATTATCCCTATAACTGTTATTATTAATCTTATTACTATTATTCTTTTAGCTATAACTGTTATTATTATCCTTATTCTATTATTACTATCCCTATTACTCTTGTCTTTATCCTTATAACTATTATCATTATTATCGCTATAGCTGTTATTATCATCCTTAATCCTTTTATTATTATCCTTAATACTATTATTATTATCCCTATAACTGTTATTATTAATCTTATTACTATTATTATTATCGCTATAACTGTTATTATTATCCTTAATACTATTATTATTATCGCTACAACTGTTATTATTATTCTTGTCACTATTATTATTATCCCTATTCCTCTTGTCTTTCGCCTTATAACTATTATTATTATCGCTATAACTGTTATTATTATCCTTAATACTATTATTATTATCAGTATAACTGTTATTATTATTCTTATTACTATTGTTACTATCCGTATTACTCTTGTCTTTATCCATATAACTATTATTATTAATCCTTATTACTATTATTATTATAGCTATAACTGTTATTATTATTGTTATTACTATTATTATTATCGCTATAACTGTTACTATTATTCTTATTACTATTACTATTATCCCTATTCCTCTTGTCTTTATCCTTATAACTATTATTATTATCGTTATTACTATTATTATTATCTCTATAACTGCTTTTATTATCCTTCCTACTATTATTATTATCGCTATAACTGTTACTATTATTCTTATTACTATTACTATTATCCCTATTCCTCTTGTCTTTATCCTTGTAACTATTATTATTATCCTTATTACTATTATTATTATCGCTATAACTGTTATTATTATCCTTAATACTATTATTATTATCCCTATTCCTCTTGTCTTTCTCCTTATAACTATCATTATTATCCTTATTATTATTATTATTATCGCTATAACTGTTATTATTATCCTTATTCTATTATTACTATCCCTATTACTAATGTCTTTATCCTTATAACTATTATTATTATTATCGCTATAACTGTTATTATCATCCTTAATCCTATTATTATTGTCGCTATAACTGTTATTATTATCCTTAATACTATTATTATTATCCCTATAACTGTTATTATTAATCTTATTACTATTATTATTATCGCTATAACTGTTATTATTATCCTTAATATTATTATTATTATCGCTACAACTGTTATTATTATTCTTGTTACTATTATTTTTATCCCTATTCCTCTTGTCTTTCGCCTTATAACTATTATTATTATCCTTAATACTATTATTATTATCAGTATAACTGTTATTATTATTGTATTTACTATTGTTACTATCCGTATTACTCTTGTCTTTCCCCTTATAACAATTATTATTATCCTTAATACTATTATTATTATCGCTATAACTGTTATTATTATTCTTATTACTATTGTTACTATCCGTATTACTCTTATCTTTATCCATATAACTATGATTATTAATCCTTATTACTATTATTATTATCGCTATAACTGTTATTATTATGCTTATTCTATTGTTACTATCCCTATTACTCTTGTCTTTATCCTTATAACTATTATTACTATCCTTATTACTATTATTATTATCTCTATAACTGCACTTATTATCATTCCTACTGTTATTATTATCGCTATATCTGTTACTATAATTCTTATTACTATTGTTACTATCCCTATTCCTCTTGTCTTTCTCCTTATAACTATTATTATTATCCTTATTATTATTATTATTATCGCTATAACTGTTATTATTATTCTTATTACTATTACTATTATCCCTATTCCACTTGTCTTTATCCTTATAACTATTATTATTATCCTTATTATTATTATTATTATCGCTATAACTGTTATTATTATCCTTATTACTATTATTATTATCGCTATAACTGTTATTATTATTCTTGTTACTATTATTACTGTCCGTATTACTCTTGCCTTTATCCTTAATACTATTATTATTATCGCTATAACTGTTCTTATTATTCTTGTTACTATTATTATTATCCCTATTCCTCTTGTCTTTCCCCTTATAACTATTATTATTATCGCTAGAACTGTTCTTATTATTCTTGTTACAATTTTATTATCCCTATTGCTCTTGTCTTTCTCCTTATAACTATTATTATTATCGCTATAACTGTTATTATTATCCTTAATACCATTATTATAATCGCTATAACTGTTATTATCATCCTTAATCCTATTATTATTATCGCTATAACTGTTATTATTATTCTTGTTACTATTATTATTATCCCTATTCCTCTTGCCTTTATCCTTATAACTATTATTATTATCCTGATTACTATTATTATTATCGCTATAACTGTTATTATTATCCTTATTACTATTATTATTATCGCTATAACTGTTATTATTATCCTTAATACTATTATTATTATCCCTATAACTGTTATTATTAATCTTATTACTATTATTCTTTTAGCTATAACTGTTATTATTATCCTTATTCTATTATTACTATCCCTATTACTCTTGTCTTTATCCTTATAACTATTATCATTATTATCGCTATAGCTGTTATTATCATCCTTAATCCTTTTATTATTATCCTTAATACTATTATTATTATCCCTATAACTGTTATTATTAATCTTATTACTATTATTATTATCGCTATAACTGTTATTATTATCCTTAATACTATTATTATTATCGCTACAACTGTTATTATTATTCTTGTCACTATTATTATTATCCCTATTCCTCTTGTCTTTCGCCTTATAACTATTATTATTATCGCTATAACTGTTATTATTATCCTTAATACTATTATTATTATCAGTATAACTGTTATTATTATTCTTATTACTATTGTTACTATCCGTATTACTCTTGTCTTTATCCATATAACTATTATTATTAATCCTTATTACTATTATTATTATAGCTATAACTGTTATTATTATTGTTATTACTATTATTATTATCGCTATAACTGTTACTATTATTCTTATTACTATTACTATTATCCCTATTCCTCTTGTCTTTATCCTTATAACTATTATTATTATCGTTATTACTATTATTATTATCTCTATAACTGCTTTTATTATCCTTCCTACTATTATTATTATCGCTATAACTGTTACTATTATTCTTATTACTATTACTATTATCCCTATTCCTCTTGTCTTTATCCTTGTAACTATTATTATTATCCTTATTACTATTATTATTATCGCTATAACTGTTATTATTATCCTTAATACTATTATTATTATCCCTATTCCTCTTGTCTTTCTCCTTATAACTATCATTATTATCCTTATTATTATTATTATTATCGCTATAACTGTTATTATTATCCTTATTCTATTATTACTATCCCTATTACTAATGTCTTTATCCTTATAACTATTATTATTATTATCGCTATAACTGTTATTATCATCCTTAATCCTATTATTATTGTCGCTATAACTGTTATTATTATCCTTAATACTATTATTATTATCCCTATAACTGTTATTATTAATCTTATTACTATTATTATTATCGCTATAACTGTTATTATTATCCTTAATATTATTATTATTATCGCTACAACTGTTATTATTATTCTTGTTACTATTATTTTTATCCCTATTCCTCTTGTCTTTCGCCTTATAACTATTATTATTATCCTTAATACTATTATTATTATCAGTATAACTGTTATTATTATTGTATTTACTATTGTTACTATCCGTATTACTCTTGTCTTTCCCCTTATAACAATTATTATTATCCTTAATACTATTATTATTATCGCTATAACTGTTATTATTATTCTTATTACTATTGTTACTATCCGTATTACTCTTGTCTTTATCCATATAACTATTATTATTAATCCTTATTACTATTATTATTATAGCTATAACTGTTATTATTATTGTTATTACTATTATTATTATCGCTATAACTGTTACTATTATTCTATTACTATTACTATTATCCCTATTCCTCTTGTCTTTATCCTTATAACTATTATTATTATCCTTATTACTATTATTATTATCTCTATAACTGCTTTTATTATCCTTCCTACTGTTATTATTATCGCTATAACTGTTATTATTATTCTTTTTACTATTATTATTATCCCTATTCCTCTTGTCTTTCTCCTTATAACTATTATTATTATTGCTATAACTGATATTATTATCCTTAATACTTTTATTATTATCGCTTTAACTGTTATTATTATTCTTATTATTATTATTATTATCGCTGTAACTGTTATTATTATTCTTATTACTATTACTATTATCCCTATTCCTCTTGTCTTTATCCTTATAACTATTATTATTATCGCTATAACTGTTATTATTATTCTTATTACTATTATTATTATCGCTTTAACTGTTATTATTATTTTTATTACTATTATTATTATCTCTATAACTGTTACTATTATTCTTGTTACTATTATTATTATCCCTATTCCTCTTTTCTTTCTCCTTATAACTATTATTATTATCCTTATTATTATTATTTTTATCGCTATAACTGTTATTATTATCCTTATTACTATTATTATTATCGCTATAACTGTTATTATTATCCTTAATACTATTATTATTATCTCTATAACTGCTTTTATTATCCTTCGTACTGTTATTATTATCGCTATAACTGTTATTATTATTCTTATTACTATTATTATTATCCCTACTACCATTGTCTTTATCCTTATTACTATTATTAATATCGCTATAACTGTCATTATTATCCTTAATACTATTATTATTATCGCTATAACTGTTATTATTATTCTTGTTACTATTATTATTATCCCCATTCCTCTTGTATTTCCCCTTATAACTATTATTATTATTGCTATAACTGTTATTATTATCCTTAATACTATTATTATTATCGCTATAACTGTTATTATTATTCTTTTTACTATTATTATTATCCCTATTCCTCTTGTATTTTCCCTTATAACTATTATTATTATTGCTATAACTGTTATTATTATCCTTCCTACTGTTATTATTATCGCTATAACTGTTATTATTATTCTTTTTACTATTATTATTATCCCTATTCCTCTTGTCTTTCTCCTTATAACTATTATTATTATCCTTATTATTATTATTTTTATCGCTATAACTGTTATTATTATCCTTATTACTATTATTATTATCGCTATAACTGTTATTATTATGCTTATTCTATTGTTACTATCACTACTACTCTTGTCTATATCCTTATAACTATTATTATTATCCTTATTACTATTATTATTATCGCTATAACTGTTATTATAATTCTTTTTACTATTATTATTATCCCTATTCCTCTTGTCTTTCTCCTTATAACTATTATTATTATCGCTATAACTGAGATTATTATCCTTAATACTTTTATTATTATCGCTTTAACTGTTATTATTATTCTTATTACTATTATTATTATCGCTGTAACTGTTATTTTTATTCTTATTACTATTACTATTATCCCTATTCCTCTTGTCTTTATCCTTATAACTATTATTATTATCGCTATAACTGTTATTATTATTCTTATTACTATTACTATTATCCCTATTCCTCTTGTCTTTATCCTTATAACTATTATTATTATCCTTATAACTATTATTATTATCCTTATTACTATTATTATTATCGTTATAACTGTTATTATTATCCTTAATACTATTATTATTATCCCTATTCCTCTTGTCTTTCTCCTTATAACTATCATTATTATCCTTATTATTATTATTATTATCGCTATAACTGTTATTATTATCCTTATTCTATTATTACTATCCCTATTACTAATGTCTTTATCCCTATAACTATTATTATTATTATCGCTATAACTGTTATTATCATCCTTAATCCTATTATTATTGTCGCTATAACTGTTATTATTATCCTTAATACTATTATTATTATCCCTATAACTGTTATTATTAATCTTATTACTATTATTATTATAGCTATAACTGTTATTATTATTGTTATTACTATTATTATTATCGCTATAACTGTTACTATTATTCTATTACTATTACTATTATCCCTATTCCTCTTGTCTTTATCCTTATAACTATTATTATTATCCTTATTACTATTATTATTATCTCTATAACTGCTTTTATTATCCTTCCTACTGTTATTATTATCGCTATAACTGTTATTATTATTCTTTTTTCTATTATTATTATCCCTATTCCTCTTGTCTTTCTCCTTATAACTATTATTATTATTGCTATAACTGATATTATTATCCTTAATACTTTTATTATTATCGCTTTAACTGTTATTATTACTCTTATTATTATTATTATTATCGCTGTAACTGTTATTATTATTCTTATTACTATTACTATTATCCCTATTCCTCTTGTCTTTATCCTTATAACTATTATTATTATCGCTATAACTGTTATTATTATTCTTATTACTATTATTATTATCGCTTTAACTGTTATTATTATTTTTATTACTATTATTATTATCGCTATAACTGTTATTATTATTCTTATTACTATTACTATTATCCCTATTCCTCTTGTCTTTATCCTTATAACTATTATTATTATCCTTATTACTATTATTATTATCGCTATAACTGTTATTATTATCCTTAATACTATTATTATTATCTCTATAACTGCTTTTATTATCCTTCCTACTGTTATTATTATCGCTATAACTGTTATTATTATTCTTATTACTATTATTATTATCCCTACTACCATTGTCTTTATCCTTATTACTATTATTAATATCGCTATAACTGTTATTATTATCCTTAATACTATTATTATTATCGCTATAACTGTTATTATTATTCTTGTTACTATTATTATTATCCCTATTCCTCTTGTATTTCCCCTTATAACTATTATTATTATTGCTATAACTGTTATTATTATCCTTAATACTATTATTATTATCGCTATAACTGTTATTATTATTCTTATTACTATTGTTACTATCCGTATTATTCTTGTCTTTAACCATATAACTATGATTATTAATCCTTATTACTATTATTATTATCGCTATAACTGTTATTATTATTGTTATTACTATTATTATTATCGCTATAACTGTTATTATTATCCTTAATACTATTATTATTATCGCTATAACTGTTATTATTATTCTTATTACTATTATTATTATCGCTTTAACTGTTATTATTATTTTTATTACTATTATTATTATCGCTATAACTGTTATTATTATTCTTATTACTATTACTATTATCCCTATTCCTCTTGTCTTTATCCTTATTACTATTATTATTATCGCTATAACTGTTATTATTATCCTTAATACTATTATTATTATCGCTACAACTGTTATTATTATTCTTGTTACTATTATTATTATCCCTATTCCTCTTGTCTTTCGCCTTATAACTATTATTATTATCGCTATAACTGTTATTATTATCCTTAATACTATTATTATTATTAGTATAACTGTTATTATTATTCTTATTACTATTGTTACTATCCGTATTACTCTTGTCTTTATCCATATAACTATTATTATTAATCCTTATTACTATTATTATTATAGCTATAACTGTTATTATTATTGTTATTACTATTATTATTATCGCTATAACTGTTACTATTATTCTTATTACTATTACTATTATCCCTATTCCTCTTGTCTTTATCCTTATATCTATTATTATTATCGTTATTACTATTATTATTATCTCTATAACTGCTTTTATTATCCTTCCTACTATTATTATTATCGCTATAACTGTTACTATTATTCTTATTACTATTACTATTATCCCTATTCCTCTTGTCTTTATCCTTGTAACTATTATTATTATCCTTATTACTATTATTATTATCGCTATAACTGTTATTATTATCCTTAATACTATTATTATTATCCCTATTCCTCTTGTCTTTCTCCTTATAACTATCATTATTATCCTTATTATTATTATTATTATCGCTATAACTGTTATTATTATCCTTATTCTATTATTACTATCCCTATTACTCTTGTCTTTCTCCTTATAACTATCATTATTATCCTTATTATTATTATTATTATCGCTATAACTGTTATTATTATCCTTATTCTATTATTACTATCCCTATTACTCTTGTCTTTATCCTTATAACTATTATTATTATTATCGCTATAACTGTTATTATCATCCTTAATCCTATTATTATTATCGCTATAACTGTTATTATTATTCTTGTTACTATTATTACTGTCCGTATTACTCTTGCCTTTATCCTTAATACTATTATAATTATCGCTATAACTGTTATTATTATTCGTGTTACAATTTTATTATCCCTATTGCTCTTGTCTTTCTCCTTATAACTATTATTATTATCGCTATAACTGTTATTATTATCCTTAATACCATTATTATAATCGCTATAACTGTTATTATCATCCTTAATCCTATTATTATTATCGCTATAACTGTTATTATTATTCTTGTTACTATTATTATTATCCCTATTCCTCTTGCCTTTATCCTTATAACTATTATTATTATCCTTATTACTATTATTATTATCGCTATAACTGTTATTATTATCCTTAATACCATTATTATAATCGCTATAACTGTTATTATCATCCTTAATCCTATTATTATTATCGCTATAACTGTTATTATTATTCTTATTACTATTATTATTATCGCTTTAACTGTTATTATTATTTTTATTACTATTATTATTATCGCTATAACTGTTATTATTATTCTTATTACTATTACTATTATCCCTATTCCTCTTGTCTTTATCCTTATTACTATTATTATTATCGCTATAACTGTTATTATTATCCTTAATACTATTATTATTATCGCTATAACTGTTATTATTATTCTTTTTACTATTATTATTATCCCTATTCCTCTTGTATTTCCCCTTATAACTATTATTATTATTGCTATAACTGTTATTATTATCCTTCCTACTGTTATTATTATCGCTATAACTGTTATTATTATTCTTTTTACTATTATTATTATCCCTATTCCTCTTGTCTTTCTCCTTATAACTATTATTATTATCCTTATTATTATTATTTTTATCGCTATAACTGTTATTATTATCCTTATTACTATTATTATTATCGCTATAACTGTTATTATTATGCTTATTCTATTGTTACTATCACTACTACTCTTGTCTATATCATTATAACTATTATTATTATCCTTATTACTATTATTATTATCGCTATAACTGTTATTATAATTCTTTTTACTATTATTATTATCCCTATTCCTCTTGTCTTTCTCCTTATAACTATTATTATTATCGCTATAACTGAGATTATTATCCTTAATACTTTTATTATTATCGCTTTAACTGTTATTATTATTCTTATTACTATTATTATTATCGCTGTAACTGTTATTTTTATTCTTATTACTATTACTATTATCCCTATTCCTCTTGTCTTTATCCTTATAACTATTATTATTATCCTTATTACTATTATTATTATCGCTATAACTGTTATTATTATCCTTAATACTATTATTATTATCTCTATAACTGCTTTTATTATCCTTCCTACTGTTATTATTATCGCTATAACTGTTATTATTATTCTTATTACTATTATTATTATCCCTACTACCATTGTCTTTATCCTTATTACTATTATTAATATCGCTATAACTGTTATTATTATCCTTAATACTATTATTATTATCGCTATTACTGTTATTATTATTCTTGTTACTATTATTATTATCCCTATTCCTCTTGTATTTCCCCTTATAACTATTATTATTATTGCTATAACTGTTATTATTATCCTTAATACTATTATTATTATCGCTACAACTGTTATTATTATTCTTGTTACTATTATTATTATCCCTATTCCTCTTGTCTTTCGCCTTATAACTATTATTATTATCGCTATAACTGTTATTATTATCCTTAATACTATTATTATTATCAGTATAACTGTTATTATTATTCTTATTACTATTGTTACTATCCGTATTACTCTTGTCTTTATCCATATAACTATTATTATTAATCCTTATTACTATTATTATTATAGCTATAACTGTTATTATTATTGTTATTACTATTATTATTATCGCTATAACTGTTACTATTATTCTTATTACTATTACTATTATCCCTATTCCTCTTGTCTTTATCCTTATATCTATTATTATTATCGTTATTACTATTATTATTATCTCTATAACTGCTTTTATTATCCTTCCTACTATTATTATTATCGCTATAACTGTTACTATTATTCTTATTACTATTACTATTATCCCTATTCCTCTTGTCTTTATCCTTGTAACTATTATTATTATCCTTATTACTATTATTATTATCGCTATAACTGTTATTATTATCCTTAATACTATTATTATTATCCCTATTCCTCTTGTCTTTCTCCTTATAACTATCATTATTATCCTTATTATTATTATTATTATCGCTATAACTGTTATTATTATCCTTATTCTATTATTACTATCCCTATTACTCTTGTCTTTCTCCTTATAACTATCATTATTATCCTTATTATTATTATTATTATCGCTATAACTGTTATTATTATCCTTATTCTATTATTACTATCCCTATTACTCTTGTCTTTATCCTTATAACTATTATTATTATTATCGCTATAACTGTTATTATCATCCTTAATCCTATTATTATTATCGCTATAACTGTTATTATTATTCTTGTTACTATTATTACTGTCCGTATTACTCTTGCCTTTATCCTTAATACTATTATAATTATCGCTATAACTGTTATTATTATTCGTGTTACAATTTTATTATCCCTATTGCTCTTGTCTTTCTCCTTATAACTATTATTATTATCGCTATAACTGTTATTATTATCCTTAATACCATTATTATAATCGCTATAACTGTTATTATCATCCTTAATCCTATTATTATTATCGCTATAACTGTTATTATTATTCTTGTTACTATTATTATTATCCCTATTCCTCTTGCCTTTATCCTTATAACTATTATTATTATCCTTATTACTATTATTATTATCGCTATAACTGTTATTATTATCCTTAATACCATTATTATAATCGCTATAACTGTTATTATCATCCTTAATCCTATTATTATTATCGCTATAACTGTTATTATTATTCTTATTACTATTATTATTATCGCTTTAACTGTTATTATTATTTTTATTACTATTATTATTATCGCTATAACTGTTATTATTATTCTTATTACTATTACTATTATCCCTATTCCTCTTGTCTTTATCCTTATTACTATTATTATTATCGCTATAACTGTTATTATTATCCTTAATACTATTATTATTATCGCTACAACTGTTATTATTATTCTTGTTACTATTATTGTTATCCCTATTCCTCTTGTCTTTCGCCTTATAACTATTATTATTATCCCTATTCCTCTTGTCTTTCGCCTTATAACTATTATTATTGTCGCTATAACTGTTATTATTATCCTTAATACTATTATTATTATCCCTATAACTGTTATTATTAATCTTATTACTATTATTATTATCGCTATAACTGTTATTATTATCCTTAATACTATTATTATTATCGCTACAACTGTTATTATTATTCTTGTTACAATTATTATTATCCCTATTCCTCTTGTCTTTCGCCTTATAACTATTATTATTATCGCGATAACTGTTATTATTATTTTTATTACTATTATTATTATCGCTATAACTGTTATTATTATTGTTATTACTACTATTGTTATCGCTATAACTGTTATTATTATGCTTATTCTATTGTTACTATCCCTATTACTCTTGTCTTTATCCTTATAACTATTATTACTATCCTTATTACTATTATTATTATCTCTATGACTGCTCTTATTATCATTCCTACTGTTATTATTATCGCTATAGCTGTTACTATTATTCTTATTACTATTGTTACTATCCCTATTCCTCATGTCTTTCTCCTTATAACTATTATTATTATCCTTATTATTATTATTATTATCGCTATAACTGTTACTATTATTCTTGTTACTATTATTATTATCCCTACTCCTCTTGTCTTTCTCCTTATAACTATTATTATTATCCTTATTATTATTATTATTATCGCTATAACTGTTATTATTATCCAAATTACTATTATTATTATCGCTATAACTGTTATTATTATCCTTATTCTATTATTTCTATCCCTATTACTCATGTCTTTATCCTTATAACTATTATTATTATTATCGCTATAACTGTTATTATCATCCTTAATCCTATTATTATTGTCGCTATAACTGTTATTATTATCCTTAATACTATTATTATTATCCCTATAACTGTTATTATTAATCTTATTACTATTATTATTATCGCTATAACTGTTATTATTATCCTTAATACTATTATCATTATCGCTACAACTGTTATTATTATTCTTGTTACTATTATTATTATCCCTATTCCTCTTGTCTTTCGCCTTATAACTATTATTATTATCGCTATAACTGTTATTATTATTTTTATTACTATTATTATTATCGCTATAACTGTTATTATTATTCTTATTACTATTACTATTATGCCTATTACTCTTGTCTTTATCCATATAACTATTATTATTATCCTTATTACTATTATTATTATCGCTATAACTGTTATTATTATCCTTAATACTATTATTATTATCCATATTCCTCTTGTCTTTCTCCTTATAACTATCATTATTATCCTTATTATTATTATTATTATCGCTATAACTGTTATTATTATCCTTATTCTATTATTACTATCCCTATTACTCATGTCTTTATCCTTATAACTATTATTATTATTATCGCTATAACTGTTATTATCATCCTTAATCCTATTATTATTGTCGCTATAACTGTTATTATTATCCTTAATACTATTATTATTATCCCTATAACTGTTATTATTAATCTTATTACTATTATTATTATCGCTATAACTGTTATTATTATCCTTAATACTATTATTATTATCGCTACAACTGTTATTATTATTCTTATTACTATTACCATTATCCCTATTCCTCTTGTCTTTATCCTTATAACTATTATTATTATCCTTATTACTATTATTATTATCTCTATAACTGCTTTTATTATCCTTCCTACTGTTATTATTATCGCTATAACTGTTATTATTATTCTTTTACTATTATTATTATCCCTATTCCTCTTGTCTTTCTCCTTATAACTATTATTATTATTGCTATAACTGATATTATTATCCTTAATACTTTTATTATTATCGCTTTAACTGTTATTATTATTCTTATTATTATTATTATTATCGCTGTAACTGTTATTATTATTCTTATTACTATTACCATTATCCCTATTCCTCTTGTCTTTATCCTTATAACTATTATTATTATCGCTATAACTGTTATTATTATTCTTATTACTATTATTATTATCGCTTTAACTGTTATTATTATTTTTATTACTATTATTATTATCGCTATAACTGTTACTATTATTCTTGTTACTATTATTATTATCCCTATTCCTCTTGTCTTTCTCCTTATAACTATTATTATTATCCTTATTATTATTATTTTTATCGCTATAACTGTTATTATTATCCTTATTACTATTATTATTATCGCTATAACTGTTATTATTATGCTTATTCTATTGTTACTATCACTACTACTCTTGTCTATATCCTTATAACTATTATTATTATGCTTATTACTATTATTATTATCGCTATAACTGTTATTATCATCCTTAATCCTATTATTATTGTCGCTATAACTGTTATTATTATCCTTAATACTATTATTATTATCCCTATAACTGTTATTATTAATCTTATTACTATTATTATTATGCCTATTCCTCTTGTCTTTATCCTTATTACTATTATTATTATCGCTATAACTGTTATTATTATCCTTAATACTATTATTATTATCGCTACAACTGTTATTATTATTCATGTTACTATTATTATTATCCCTATTCCTCTTGTCTTTCGCCTTATAACTATTATTATTATCGCTATAACTGTTATTATTATCCTTAATACTATTATTATTATCAGTATAACTGTTATTATTATTCTTATTACTATTGTTACTATCCGTATTACTCTTGTCTTTATCCATATAACTATTATTATTAATCCTTATTACTATTATTATTATAGCTATAACTGTTATTATTATTGTTATTACTATTATTAGTATCGCTATAACTGTTACTATTATTCTATTACTATTACTATTATCCCTATTCCTCTTGTCTTTATCCTTATAACTATTATTATTATCCTTATTACTATTATTATTATCTCTATAACTGCTTTTATTATCCTTCCTACTGTTATTATTATCGCTATAACTGTTATTATTATTCTTTTTACTATTATTATTATCCCTATTCCTCTTGTCTTTCTCCTTATAACTATTATTATTATTGCTATAACTGATATTATTATCCTTAATACTTTTATTATTATCGCTTTAACTGTTATTATTATTCTTATTATTATTATTATTATCGCTGTAACTGTTATTATTATTCTTATTACTATTACTATTATCCCTATTCCTCTTGTCTTTATCCTTATAACTATTATTATTATCGCTATAACTGTTATTATTATTCTTATTACTATTATTATTATCGCTTTAACTGTTATTATTATTTTTATTACTATTATTATTATCGCTATAACTGTTATTATTATTCTTATTACTATTACTATTATCCCTATTCCTCCTGTCTTTATCCTTATAACTATTATTATTATCCTTATTACTATTATTATTATCGCTATAACTGTTATTATTATTCTTATTACTATTGTTACTATCCGTATTATTCTTGTGTTTAACCATATAACTATGATTATTAATCCTTATTACTATTATTATTATCGCTATAACTGTTATTATTATTGTTATTACTATTATTATTATCGCTATAACTGTTATTATTATCCTTAATACTATTATTATTATCGCTATAACTGTTATTATTATTCTTATTACTATTATTATTATCGCTTTAACTGTTATTATTATTTTTATTACTATTATTATTATCGCTATAACTGTTATTATTATTCTTATTACTATTACTATTATCCCTATTCCTCTTGTCTTTATCCTTATTACTATTATTATTATCGCTATAACTGTTATTATTATCCTTAATACTATTATTATTATCGCTACAACTGTTATTATTATCCTTAATACTATTATTATTATCAGTATAACTGTTATTATTATTCTTATTACTATTGTTACTATCCGTATTACTCTTGTCTTTATCCATATAACTATTATTATTAATCCTTATTACTATTATTATTATAGATATAACTGTTATTATTATTGTTATTACTATTATTATTATCGCTATAACTGTTACTATTATTCTTATTACTATTACTATTATCCCTATTCCTCTTGTCTTTATCCTTATAACTATTATTATTATCCCTACTACCCTTGTCTTTATCCTTATTACTATTATAATTATCGCTATAACTGTTATTATTATTCTTGTTACTATTATTATTATCCCTATTCCTCTTGTATTTCCCCTTATTACTATTATTATGATCGCTATAACTGTTATTATTATTGTTATTACTACTATTATTATCGCTATAACTGTTATTATTATGCTTATTCTATTGTTACTATCACTACTACTCTTGTCTATATCCTTATAACTATTATTATTATCCTTATTACTTTTATTATTATCGCTATAACTGTTATTATAATTCTTTTTACTATTATTATTATCCCTATTCCTCTTGTCTTTCTCCTTATAACTATTATTATTATCGCTATAACTGATATTATTATCCTTAATACTTTTATTATTATCGCTTTAACTGTTATTATTATTTTTATTACTATTATTATTATCGCTATAACTGTTATTATTATTCTTATTACTATTACTATTATCCCTATTCCTCTTGTCTTTATCCTTATAACTATTATTATTATCCTTATTACTATTATTATTATCGCTATAACTGTTATTATTATCCTTAATACTATTATTATTATCTCTATAACTGCTATTATTATCCTTCCTACTGTTATTATTATCGCTATAACTGTTATTATTATTCTTATTACTATTATTATTATCCCTACTACCATTGTCTTTATCCTTATTACTATTATTAATATCGCTATAACTGTTATTATTATCCTTAATACTATTATTATTATCGCTATAACTGTTATTATTATTCTTGTTACTATTATTATTATCCCTATTCCTCTTGTATTTCCCCTTATAACTATTATTATTATTGCTATAACTGTTATTATTATCCTTAATACTATTATTATTATCGCTATAACTGTTATTATTATTCTTATTACTATTGTTACTATCCGTATTATTCTTGTCTTTAACCATATAACTATGATTATTAATCCTTATTACTATTATTATTATCGCTATAACTGTTATTATTATTGTTATTACTATTATTATTATCGCTATAACTGTTATTATTATCCTAAATACTATTATTATTATCGCTATAACTGTTATTATTATTCTTATTACTATTATTATTATCGCTTTAACTGTTATTATTATTTTTATTACTATCATTATTATCGCTATAACTGTTATTATTATTCTTATTACTATTACTATTATCCCTATTCCTCTTGTCTTTATCCTTATTACTATTATTATTATCGCTATAACTGATATTATTATCCTTAATACTTTTATTATTATCGCTTTAACTGTTATTATTATTCTTATTATTATTATTATTATCGCTGTAACTGTTATTATTATTCTTATTACTATTACTATTATCCCTATTCCTCTTGTCTTTATCCTTATAACTATTATTATTATCGCTATAACTGTTATTATTATTCTTATTACTATTATTATTATCGCTTTAACTGTTATTATTATTTTTATTACTATTATTATTATCGCTATAACTGTTATTATTATTCTTATTACTATTACTATTATCCCTATTCCTCTTGTCTTTATCCTTATAACTATTATTATTATCCTTATTACTATTATTATTATCGCTATAACTGTTATTATTATCCTTAATACTATTATTATTATCTCTATAACTGCTATTATTATCCTTCCTACTGTTATTATTATCGCTATAACTGTTATT
>CAMAOC010000244.1:0-84345 GCA_945859555.1 Megachile ligniseca
AGTACCACTATGACTATTATTTTTATCCTTATTACTATTATTATTATCGCTATAACTGTTATTATTATCCTTTTTACTAGTATTATTAGCACTATAACTATTATTATTTCCCTTATTACTATTATTATTATCGCTATAACTATTATGTTTATCCTTATTACTAGTATTATTATCTCTATAACTATCATTATTATCCTTATTACTATTATTATTATCGCTATGACTGTTATTATTATCCTTATTCTTTTATTACTATCCCTATTACTCTTGTCTTTATCCTTATACCTATTATTATTATCGCTATGACTGTTATTATTATCCTTATTGTAATATTACTATCCCTATTACTCTTATCGTTATCCTTATATCTATTATTATTTCCCTTATTACTATTATTATTATCGCTATAACTATTATTATTATCCTTATTACTACTATTATTAGCACTATAACTATTATTATTATCCTTATTACTATTATTATTATCGCTATAACTGTTATTGTTATCCTTATTACTAGTATTATCATCGCTATAACTGTTATTATTATCCTTATTACTAGTATTATTAGCACTATAACTATTATTATTTCCCTTATTACTATTATTATTATCGCTATAACTATTATATTTATCCTTATTACTAGTATTATTATCTCTATAACTATCATTATTATCCTTATTACTATTATTATTATCGCTATGACTGTTATTATTATCCTTATTCTTTTATTACTATCCCTATTACTCTTGTCTTTATCCTTATAACTATTATTATTTCCCGTATTACTATTACTATTATCGCTATAACTAACATTATTATCCTTATTACTATTATTATTATCGCTATGACTGTTATTATTATCCTTATTACTATTATTATTATCGCTATAACTATTATTATTATCGCTTTCACTCTTATTATTATCCTTATTTTATTATTACTATCCCTATTACTCTTGTCTTTATCCTTCTAACTATTATTATTATCCTTATTACTATTATTATTATCGCTATAACTGTTATTATTATTCTTGTTACTATTATTATTAGCACTATAACTATTATTATTATCCATATTACTAGTATTAGTACCACTATAGCTATTATGTTTATCCTGATTACTATTATTATTATCGCTATAACTATTATTATTATCCTTACTACTATTATTATTGTCGCTCTGACTGTTATTATTATCCTTATTACTATTATTATTATCGCTATAACTATTATTATTATCGCTTTCACTCTTATTATTATCCTTATTCTATTATTACTATCCCTATTACTCTTGTCTTTATCCTTATACCTATTATTATTATCGCTATGACTGTTATTATTATCCTTATTGTAATATTACTATCCCTATTACTCTTATCGTTATCCTTATATCTATTATTATTTCCCTTATTACTATTATTATTATCGCTATAACTATTATTATTATCCTTATTACTACTATTATTAGCACTATAACTATTATTATTATCCTTATTACTATTATTATTATCGCTATAACTGTTATTGTTATCCTTATTACTAGTATTATCATCGCTATAACTGTTATTATTATCCTTATTACTAGTATTATTAGCACCATAACTATTATTATTTCCCTTATTACTATTATTATTATCGCTATAACTATTATATTTATCCTTATTACTAGTATTATTATCTCTATAACTATCATTATTATCCTTATTACTATTATTATTATCGCTATGACTGTTATTATTATCCTTATTCTTTTATTACTATCCCTATTACTCTTGTCTTTATCCTTATAACTATTATTATTTCCCGTATTACTATTACTATTATCGCTATAACTAACATTATTATCCTTATTACTATTATTATTATCGCTATGACTGTTATTATTATGCTTATTACTAGAATTAGTACCACTATGACTATTATGTTTATCCTTATTACTATTATTATTATCGCTATAACTGTTATTATTATCCTTATTACTAGTATTATTAGCACTATAACTATTATTATTTCCCTTATTACTATTATTATTATCGTTATAACTGTTATTATTATGCTTATTACTAGAATTATTACCACTATGACTATTATGTTTATCCTTATTACTATTATTACTATCGCTATAACTGTTATTATTATCCTTATTACTAGTATTATTAGCACTATAACTATTATTATTTCCCTTATTACTATTATTATTATCGCTATAACTATTATGTTTATCCTTATTACTAGTATTATTATCTCTATAACTATCATTATTATCCTTATTACTATTATTATTATCGCTATGACTGTTATTATTATCCTTATTCTTTTATTACTATCCCTATTACTCTTGACTTTATCCTTATAACTATTATTATTTCCCGTATTACTATTACTATCATCGCTATAACTAACATTATTATTCTTATTACTATTATTATTATCGCTATGACTGTTATTATTATCCTTATTCTTTTATTACTATCCATATTACTCTTGTCTTTATCCTTCTAACTATTATTATTATCCTTATTACTATTATTATTATCGCTATAACTGTTATTATTATTCTTGTTACTATTATTATTAGCACTATAACTATTATTATTATCCATATTACTAGTATTAGTACCACTATAACTATTATGTTTATCCTTATTACTATTATTAGTATCGCTATAGCTATTATTATTATCCTTACTACTATTATTATTATCGCTATGACTGTTATTATTATCCTTATTCTTTTATTACTATCCCTATTACTCTTGTCTTTATCCTTATAACTATTATTATTATCCTTATTACTATTATTATTATCGCTATAACTGTTATTATTATTCTTATTACTATTATTATTAGCACTATAACTATTATTATTATCCTTATTACTATTATTATTATCGGTATAACTGTTGTTATTATTCTTATTACTATTATTATTAGCACTATAACTATTATTATTATCCTTATTACCAGTATTAGTGCCACTATAACTATTATGTTTATCCTGATTAATATTATTATTATCGCTATAACTATTATTATTATCCTTATTACTACTATTATTAGCACTATAACTATTATTATTATCCTTATTACTATTATTATTATCGCTATAACTGTTATTATTATCCTTATTACTAGTATTATTAGCACTATAACTATTATTATTTCCCTTATTACTATTATTATTATCGTTATAACTGTTATTATTATGCTTATTACTAGAATTAGTACCACTATGACTATTATGTTTATCCTTATTACTATTATTATTATCGCTATAACTGTTATTATTATCCTTATTACTAGTATTATTAGCACTATAACTATTATTATTTCCCTTATTACTATTATTATTATCGCTATAACTATTATGTTTATCCTTATTACTAGTATTATTATCTCTATAACTATCATTATTATCCTTATTACTATTATTATTATCGCTATGACTGTTATTATTATCCTTATTCTTTTAGTACTATCCCTATTACTCTTGTCTTTATCCTTATAACTATTATTATTTCCCGTATTACTATTACTATCATCGCTATAACTAACATTATTATCCTTATTACTATTATTATTATCGCTATGACTGTTATTATTATCCTTATTCTTTTATTACTATCCATATTACTCTTGTCTTTATCCTTCTAACTATTATTATTATCCTTATTACTATTATTATTATCGCTATAACTGTTATTATTATTCTTGTTACTATTATTATTAGCACTATAACTATTATTATTATCCATATTACTTGTATTAGTACCACTATAACTATTATGTTTATCTTTATTACTATTATTAGTATCGCTATAGCTATTATTATTATCCTTACTACTATTATTATTATCGCTATGACTGTTATTATTATTCTTATTACTATTATTATTAGCACTATAACTATTATTATTATCCTTATTACCAGTATTAATGCCACTATAACTATTATGTTTATCCTGATTAATATTATTATTATCGCTATAACTATTATTATTATCCTTATTACTACTATTAATAGCACTATAACTATTATTATTATCCTTATTACTATTATTATTATCGCTATACCTGTTATTATTATCCTTATTACTAGTATTCTTAGCACTATAACTATTATTATTTCCCTTATTACTATTATTATTATCGTTATAACTGTTATTATTATGCTTATTACTAGTATTAGTACCACTATGACTATTATGTTTATCCTCATTACTATTATTATTATCGCTATAACTGTTATTATTATCCTTTTTACTAGTATTATTAGCACTATAACTATTATTATTTCCCTTATTACTATTATTATTATCGCTATAACTATTATGTTTATCCTTATTACTAGTATTATTATCTCTATAACTATCATTATTATCCTTATTACTATTATTATTATCGCTATGACTGTTATTATTATCCTTATTCTTTTATTACTATCCCTATTACTCTTGTCTTTATCCTTATAACTATTATTATTTCCCGTATTACTATTACTATCATCGCTATAACTAACATTATTATTCTTATTACTATTATTATTATCGCTATGACTGTTATTATTATCCTTATTCTTTTATTACTATCCATATTACTCTTGTCTTTATCCTTCTAACTATTATTATTATCCTTATTACTATTATTATTATCGCTATAACTGTTATTATTATTCTTGTTACTATTATTATTATCCTTATTACTATTATTATTATCGGTATAACTGTTATTATTATTCTTATTACTATTATTATTAGCACTATAACTATTATTATTATCCTTATTACCAGTATTAGTGCCACTATAACTATTATGTTTATCCTGATTAATATTATTATTATCGCTATAACTATTATTATTATCCTTATTACTACTATTATTAGCACTATAACTATTATTATTATCCTTATTACTATTATTATTATCGCTATAACTGTTATTATTATCCTTATTACTAGTATTATTAGCACTATAACTATTATTATTTCCCTTATTACTATTATTATTATCGTTATAACTGTTATTATTATGCTTATTACTAGAATTAGTACCACTATGACTATTATGTTTATCCTTATTACTATTATTATTATCGCTATAACTGTTATTATTATCCTTATTACTAGTATTATTAGCACTATAACTATTATTATTTCCCTTATTACTATTATTGTTATCGCTATAACTATTATGTTTATCCTTATTACTAGTATTATTATCTCTATAACTATCATTATTATCCTTATTACTATTATTATTATCGCTATGACTGTTATTATTATCCTTATTCTTTTATTACTATCCCTATTACTCTTGTCTTTATCCTTATAACTATTATTATTTCCCGTATTACTATTACTATCATCGCTATAACTAACATTATTATCCTTATTACTATTATTATTATCGCTATGACTGTTATTATTATCCTTATTCTTTTATTACTATCCATATTACTCTTGTCTTTATCCTTCTAACTATTATTATTATCCTTATTACTATTATTATTATCGCTATAACTGTTATTATTATTCTTGTTACTATTATTATTAGCACTATAACTATTATTATTATCCATATTACTTGTATTAGTACCACTATAACTATTATGTTTATCCTTATTACTATTATTAGTATCGCTATAGCTATTATTATTATCCTTACTACTATTATTATTATCGCTATGACTGTTATTATTATTCTTATTACTATTATTATTAGCACTATAACTATTATTATTATCCTTATTACCAGTATTAGTGCCACTATAACTATTATGTTTATCCTGATTAATATTATTATTATCGCTATAACTATTATTATTATCCTTATTACTACTATTATTAGCACTATAACTATTATTATTATCCTTATTACTATTATTATTATCGCTATACCTGTTATTATTATCCTTATTACTAGTATTATTAGCACTATAACTATTATTATTTCCCTTATTACTATTATTATTATCGTTATAACTGTTATTATTATGCTTATTACTAGAATTATTACCACTATGACTATTATGTTTATCCTTATTACTATTATTACTATCGCTATAACTGTTATTATTATCCTTATTACTAGTATTATTAGCACTATAACTATTATTATTTCCCTTATTACTATTATTATTATCGCTATAACTATTATGTTTATCCTTATTACTAGTATTATTATCTCTATAACTATCATTATTATCCTTATTACTATTATTATTATCGCTATGACTGTTATTATTATCCTTATTCTTTTATTACTATCCCTATTACTCTTGACTTTATCCTTATAACTATTATTATTTCCCGTATTACTATTACTATCATCGCTATAACTAACATTATTATTCTTATTACTATTATTATTATCGCTATGACTGTTATTATTATCCTTATTCTTTTATTACTATCCATATTACTCTTGTCTTTATCCTTCTAACTATTATTATTATCCTTATTACTATTATTATTATCGCTATAACTGTTATTATTATTCTTGTTACTATTATTATTAGCACTATAACTATTATTATTATCCATATTACTAGTATTAGTACCACTATAACTATTATGTTTATCCTTATTACTATTATTAGTATCGCTATAGCTATTATTATTATCCTTACTACTATTATTATTATCGCTATGACTGTTATTATTATCCTTATTCTTTTATTACTATCCCTATTACTCTTGTCTTTATCCTTATAACTATTATTATTATCCTTATTACTATTATTATTATCGCTATAACTGTTATTATTATTCTTATTACTATTATTATTAGCACTATAACTATTATTATTATCCTTATTACTATTATTATTATCGGTATAACTGTTGTTATTATTCTTATTACTATTATTATTAGCACTATAACTATTATTATTATCCTTATTACCAGTATTAGTGCCACTATAACTATTATGTTTATCCTGATTAATATTATTATTATCGCTATAACTATTATTATTATCCTTATTACTACTATTATTAGCACTATAACTATTATTATTATCCTTATTACTATTATTATTATCGCTATAACTGTTATTATTATCCTTATTACTAGTATTATTAGCACTATAACTATTATTATTTCCCTTATTACTATTATTATTATCGTTATAACTGTTATTATTATGCTTATTACTAGAATTAGTACCACTATGACTATTATGTTTATCCTTATTACTATTATTATTATCGCTATAACTGTTATTATTATCCTTATTACTAGTATTATTAGCACTATAACTATTATTATTTCCCTTATTACTATTATTATTATCGCTATAACTATTATGTTTATCCTTATTACTAGTATTATTATCTCTATAACTATCATTATTATCCTTATTACTATTATTATTATCGCTATGACTGTTATTATTATCCTTATTCTTTTAGTACTATCCCTATTACTCTTGTCTTTATCCTTATAACTATTATTATTTCCCGTATTACTATTACTATCATCGCTATAACTAACATTATTATCCTTATTACTATTATTATTATCGCTATGACTGTTATTATTATCCTTATTCTTTTATTACTATCCATATTACTCTTGTCTTTATCCTTCTAACTATTATTATTATCCTTATTACTATTATTATTATCGCTATAACTGTTATTATTATTCTTGTTACTATTATTATTAGCACTATAACTATTATTATTATCCATATTACTTGTATTAGTACCACTATAACTATTATGTTTATCTTTATTACTATTATTAGTATCGCTATAGCTATTATTATTATCCTTACTACTATTATTATTATCGCTATGACTGTTATTATTATTCTTATTACTATTATTATTAGCACTATAACTATTATTATTATCCTTATTACCAGTATTAATGCCACTATAACTATTATGTTTATCCTGATTAATATTATTATTATCGCTATAACTATTATTATTATCCTTATTACTACTATTAATAGCACTATAACTATTATTATTATCCTTATTACTATTATTATTATCGCTATACCTGTTATTATTATCCTTATTACTAGTATTCTTAGCACTATAACTATTATTATTTCCCTTATTACTATTATTATTATCGTTATAACTGTTATTATTATGCTTATTACTAGTATTAGTACCACTATGACTATTATGTTTATCCTCATTACTATTATTATTATCGCTATAACTGTTATTATTATCCTTTTTACTAGTATTATTAGCACTATAACTATTATTATTTCCCTTATTACTATTATTATTATCGCTATAACTATTATGTTTATCCTTATTACTAGTATTATTATCTCTATAACTATCATTATTATCCTTATTACTATTATTATTATCGCTATGACTGTTATTATTATCCTTATTCTTTTATTACTATCCCTATTACTCTTGTCTTTATCCTTATAACTATTATTATTTCCCGTATTACTATTACTATCATCGCTATAACTAACATTATTATTCTTATTACTATTATTATTATCGCTATGACTGTTATTATTATCCTTATTCTTTTATTACTATCCATATTACTCTTGTCTTTATCCTTCTAACTATTATTATTATCCTTATTACTATTATTATTATCGCTATAACTGTTATTATTATTCTTGTTACTATTATTATTATCCTTATTACTATTATTATTATCGGTATAACTGTTATTATTATTCTTATTACTATTATTATTAGCACTATAACTATTATTATTATCCTTATTACCAGTATTAGTGCCACTATAACTATTATGTTTATCCTGATTAATATTATTATTATCGCTATAACTATTATTATTATCCTTATTACTACTATTATTAGCACTATAACTATTATTATTATCCTTATTACTATTATTATTATCGCTATAACTGTTATTATTATCCTTATTACTAGTATTATTAGCACTATAACTATTATTATTTCCCTTATTACTATTATTATTATCGTTATAACTGTTATTATTATGCTTATTACTAGAATTAGTACCACTATGACTATTATGTTTATCCTTATTACTATTATTATTATCGCTATAACTGTTATTATTATCCTTATTACTAGTATTATTAGCACTATAACTATTATTATTTCCCTTATTACTATTATTGTTATCGCTATAACTATTATGTTTATCCTTATTACTAGTATTATTATCTCTATAACTATCATTATTATCCTTATTACTATTATTATTATCGCTATGACTGTTATTATTATCCTTATTCTTTTATTACTATCCCTATTACTCTTGTCTTTATCCTTATAACTATTATTATTTCCCGTATTACTATTACTATCATCGCTATAACTAACATTATTATCCTTATTACTATTATTATTATCGCTATGACTGTTATTATTATCCTTATTCTTTTATTACTATCCATATTACTCTTGTCTTTATCCTTCTAACTATTATTATTATCCTTATTACTATTATTATTATCGCTATAACTGTTATTATTATTCTTGTTACTATTATTATTAGCACTATAACTATTATTATTATCCATATTACTTGTATTAGTACCACTATAACTATTATGTTTATCCTTATTACTATTATTAGTATCGCTATAGCTATTATTATTATCCTTACTACTATTATTATTATCGCTATGACTGTTATTATTATTCTTATTACTATTATTATTAGCACTATAACTATTATTATTATCCTTATTACCAGTATTAGTGCCACTATAACTATTATGTTTATCCTGATTAATATTATTATTATCGCTATAACTATTATTATTATCCTTATTACTACTATTATTAGCACTATAACTATTATTATTATCCTTATTACTATTATTATTATCGCTATACCTGTTATTATTATCCTTATTACTAGTATTATTAGCACTATAACTATTATTATTTCCCTTATTACTATTATTATTATCGTTATAACTGTTATTATTATGCTTATTACTAGTATTAGTACCACTATGACTATTATGTTTATCCTTATTACTATTATTATTATCGCTATAACTGTTATTATTATCCTTTTTACTAGTATTATTAGCACTATAACTATTATTATTTCCCTTATTACTATTATTATTATCGCTATAACTATTATGTTTATCCTTATTACTAGTATTATTATCTCTATAACTATCATTATTATCCTTATTACTATTATTATTATCGCTATGACTGTTATTATTATCCTTATTCTTTTATTACTATCCCTATTACTCTTGTCTTTATCCTTATACCTATTATTATTATCGCTATGACTGTTATTATTATCCTTATTGTAATATTACTATCCCTATTACTCTTATCGTTATCCTTATATCTATTATTATTTCCCTTATTACTATTATTATTATCGCTATAACTATTATTATTATCCTTATTACTACTATTATTAGCACTATAACTATTATTATTATCCTTATTACTATTATTATTATCGCTATAACTGTTATTGTTATCCTTATTACTAGTATTATCATCGCTATAACTGTTATTATTATCCTTATTACTAGTATTATTAGCACTATAACTATTATTATTTCCCTTATTACTATTATTATTATCGCTATAACTATTATATTTATCCTTATTACTAGTATTATTATCTCTATAACTATCATTATTATCCTTATTACTATTATTATTATCGCTATGACTGTTATTATTATCCTTATTCTTTTATTACTATCCCTATTACTCTTGTCTTTATCCTTATAACTATTATTATTTCCCGTATTACTATTACTATTATCGCTATAACTAACATTATTATCCTTATTACTATTATTATTATCGCTATGACTGTTATTATTATCCTTATTACTATTATTATTATCGCTATAACTATTATTATTATCGCTTTCACTCTTATTATTATCCTTATTTTATTATTACTATCCCTATTACTCTTGTCTTTATCCTTCTAACTATTATTATTATCCTTATTACTATTATTATTATCGCTATAACTGTTATTATTATTCTTGTTACTATTATTATTAGCACTATAACTATTATTATTATCCATATTACTAGTATTAGTACCACTATAGCTATTATGTTTATCCTGATTACTATTATTATTATCGCTATAACTATTATTATTATCCTTACTACTATTATTATTGTCGCTCTGACTGTTATTATTATCCTTATTACTATTATTATTATCGCTATAACTATTATTATTATCGCTTTCACTCTTATTATTATCCTTATTCTATTATTACTATCCCTATTACTCTTGTCTTTATCCTTATACCTATTATTATTATCGCTATGACTGTTATTATTATCCTTATTGTAATATTACTATCCCTATTACTCTTATCGTTATCCTTATATCTATTATTATTTCCCTTATTACTATTATTATTATCGCTATAACTATTATTATTATCCTTATTACTACTATTATTAGCACTATAACTATTATTATTATCCTTATTACTATTATTATTATCGCTATAACTGTTATTGTTATCCTTATTACTAGTATTATCATCGCTATAACTGTTATTATTATCCTTATTACTAGTATTATTAGCACCATAACTATTATTATTTCCCTTATTACTATTATTATTATCGCTATAACTATTATATTTATCCTTATTACTAGTATTATTATCTCTATAACTATCATTATTATCCTTATTACTATTATTATTATCGCTATGACTGTTATTATTATCCTTATTCTTTTATTACTATCCCTATTACTCTTGTCTTTATCCTTATAACTATTATTATTTCCCGTATTACTATTACTATTATCGCTATAACTAACATTATTATCCTTATTACTATTATTATTATCGCTATGACTGTTATTATTATCCTTATTACTATTATTATTATCGCTATAACTATTATTATTATCGCTTTCACTCTTATTATTATCCTTATTTTATTATTACTATCCCTATTACTCTTGTCTTTATCCTTCTAACTATTATTATTATCCTTATTACTATTATTATTATCGCTATAACTGTTATTATTATTCTTGTTACTATTATCATTAGCACTATAACTATTATTATTATCCATATTACTAGTATTAGTACCACTATAACTATTATGTTTATCCTTATTACTATTATTAGTATCGCTATAGCTATTATTATTATCCTTACTACTATTATTATTATCGCTATGACTGTTATTATTATACTTATTACTAGTATTATTAGCACTATAACTATTATTATTATCCTTATTACTATTATTATTATCGCTATAACTGTTATTATTATCCTTATTACTAGTATTGTTATCTCTATAACTATCATTATTATCCTTATTACTATTATTATTATCGCTATAACTGTTATTATTATCCTTATTACTAGTATTATTATCTCTATATCTATCATTATTATCCATATTACTATTATTATTATCGCTATGACTGTTATTATTATCCTTATTCTTTTATTACTATCCCTATTACTCTTGTCTCTATCCTTATAACTATTATTATTATCCTTATTACTATTATTATTATCGCTATAACTGTTATTATTATTCTTATTACTATTATTATTAGCACTATAACTATTATTATTATCCTTATTACTAGTATTAGTGCCACTATAACTATTATGTTTATCCTGATTAATATTATTATTATCGCTATAACTATTATTATTATCCTTATTACTACTATTATTAGCACTATAACTATTATTATTATCCTTATTACTATTATTTTTATCGCTATAACTGTTATTATTATCCTTATGACTGGTATTATTATCGC
This sequence comes from Megachile ligniseca, assembly GCA_945859555.1. NCBI lineage: Eukaryota > Metazoa > Arthropoda > Insecta > Hymenoptera > Megachilidae > Megachile > Megachile ligniseca. Next base: position 12,764 of record CAMAOC010000244.1, read on the forward strand.
TATACCTGTTATTATTATCCTTATTACTAGTATTATTAGCACTATAACTATTATTATTTCCCTTATTACTATTATTATTATCGCTATAACTATTATGTTTATCCTTATTACTAGTATTATTATCTCTATAACTATCATTATTATCCTTATTACTATTATTATTATCGCTATAACTGTTATTATTATCCTTATTACTAGTATTATTAGCACTATAACTATTATTATTTCCCTTATTACTATTATTATTATCGTTATAACTGTTATTATTATGCTTATTACTAGAATTAGTACCACTATGACTATTATGTTTATCCTTATTACTATTATTATTATCGCTATAACTGTTATTATTATCCTTATTACTAGTATTATTAGCACTATAACTATTATTATTTCCCTTATTACTATTATTATTATCGTTATAACTGTTATTATTATGCTTATTACTAGAATTATTACCACTATGACTATTATGTTTATCCTTATTACTATTATTACTATCGCTATAACTGTTATTATTATCCTTTTTACTAGTATTATTAGCACTATAACTATTATTATTTCCCTTATTACTATTATTATTATCGCTATAACTATTATGTTTATCCTTATTACTAGTATTATTATCTCTATAACTATCATTATTATCCTTATTACTATTATTATTATCGCTATGACTGTTATTATTATCCTTATTCTTTTATTACTATCCCTATTACTCTTGACTTTATCCTTATAACTATTATTATTTCCCGTATTACTATTACTATCATCGCTATAACTAACATTATTATTCTTATTACTATTATTATTATCGCTATGACTGTTATTATTATCCTTATTCTTTTATTACTATCCATATTACTCTTGTCTTTATCCTTCTAACTATTATTATTATCCTTATTACTATTATTATTATCGCTATAACTGTTATTATTATTCTTGTTACTATTATTATTAGCACTATAACTATTATTATTATCCATATTACTAGTATTAGTACCACTATAACTATTATGTTTATCCTTATTACTATTATTAGTATCGCTATAGCTATTATTATTATCCTTACTACTATTATTATTATCGCTATGACTGTTATTATTATCCTTATTCTTTTATTACTATCCCTATTACTCTTGTCTTTATCCTTATAACTATTATTATTATCCTTATTACTATTATTATTATCGCTATAACTGTTATTATTATTCTTATTACTATTATTATTAGCACTATAACTATTATTATTATCCTTATTACTATTATTATTATCGGTATAACTGTTGTTATTATTCTTATTACTATTATTATTAGCACTATAACTATTATTATTATCCTTATTACCAGTATTAGTGCCACTATAACTATTATGTTTATCCTGATTAATATTATTATTATCGCTATAACTATTATTATTATCCTTATTACTACTATTATTAGCACTATAACTATTATTATTATCCTTATTACTATTATTATTATCGCTATAACTGTTATTATTATCCTTATTACTAGTATTATTAGCACTATAACTATTATTATTTCCCTTATTACTATTATTATTATCGTTATAACTGTTATTATTATGCTTATTACTAGAATTAGTACCACTATGACTATTATGTTTATCCTTATTACTATTATTATTATCGCTATAACTGTTATTATTATCCTTATTACTAGTATTATTAGCACTATAACTATTATTATTTCCCTTATTACTATTATTATTATCGCTATAACTATTATGTTTATCCTTATTACTAGTATTATTATCTCTATAACTATCATTATTATCCTTATTACTATTATTATTATCGCTATGACTGTTATTATTATCCTTATTCTTTTAGTACTATCCCTATTACTCTTGTCTTTATCCTTATAACTATTATTATTTCCCGTATTACTATTACTATCATCGCTATAACTAACATTATTATCCTTATTACTATTATTATTATCGCTATGACTGTTATTATTATCCTTATTCTTTTATTACTATCCATATTACTCTTGTCTTTATCCTTCTAACTATTATTATTATCCTTATTACTATTATTATTATCGCTATAACTGTTATTATTATTCTTGTTACTATTATTATTAGCACTATAACTATTATTATTATCCATATTACTTGTATTAGTACCACTATAACTATTATGTTTATCCTTATTACTATTATTAGTATCGCTATAGCTATTATTATTATCCTTACTACTATTATTATTATCGCTATGACTGTTATTATTATTCTTATTACTATTATTATTAGCACTATAACTATTATTATTATCCTTATTACCAGTATTAGTGCCACTATAACTATTATGTTTATCCTGATTAATATTATTATTATCGCTATAACTATTATTATTATCCTTATTACTACTATTAATAGCACTATAACTATTATTATTATCCTTATTACTATTATTATTATCGCTATACCTGTTATTATTATCCTTATTACTAGTATTCTTAGCACTATAACTATTATTATTTCCCTTATTACTATTATTATTATCGTTATAACTGTTATTATTATGCTTATTACTAGAATTATTACCACTATGACTATTATGTTTATCCTTATTACTATTATTACTATCGCTATAACTGTTATTATTATCCTTTTTACTAGTATTATTAGCACTATAACTATTATTATTTCCCTTATTACTATTATTATTATCGCTATAACTATTATGTTTATCCTTATTACTAGTATTATTATCTCTATAACTATCATTATTATCCTTATTACTATTATTATTATCGCTATGACTGTTATTATTATCCTTATTCTTTTATTACTATCCCTATTACTCTTGACTTTATCCTTATAACTATTATTATTTCCCGTATTACTATTACTATCATCGCTATAACTAACATTATTATTCTTATTACTATTATTATTATCGCTATGACTGTTATTATTATCCTTATTCTTTTATTACTATCCATATTACTCTTGTCTTTATCCTTCTAACTATTATTATTATCCTTATTACTATTATTATTATCGCTATAACTGTTATTATTATTCTTGTTACTATTATTATTAGCACTATAACTATTATTATTATCCATATTACTAGTATTAGTACCACTATAACTATTATGTTTATCCTTATTACTATTATTAGTATCGCTATAGCTATTATTATTATCCTTACTACTATTATTATTATCGCTATGACTGTTATTATTATCCTTATTCTTTTATTACTATCCCTATTACTCTTGTCTTTATCCTTATAACTATTATTATTATCCTTATTACTATTATTATTATCGCTATAACTGTTATTATTATTCTTATTACTATTATTATTAGCACTATAACTATTATTATTATCCTTATTACTATTATTATTATCGGTATAACTGTTGTTATTATTCTTATTACTATTATTATTAGCACTATAACTATTATTATTATCCTTATTACCAGTATTAGTGCCACTATAACTATTATGTTTATCCTGATTAATATTATTATTATCGCTATAACTATTATTATTATCCTTATTACTACTATTATTAGCACTATAACTATTATTATTATCCTTATTACTATTATTATTATCGCTATAACTGTTATTATTATCCTTATTACTAGTATTATTAGCACTATAACTATTATTATTTCCCTTATTACTATTATTATTATCGTTATAACTGTTATTATTATGCTTATTACTAGAATTAGTACCACTATGACTATTATGTTTATCCTTATTACTATTATTATTATCGCTATAACTGTTATTATTATCCTTATTACTAGTATTATTAGCACTATAACTATTATTATTTCCCTTATTACTATTATTATTATCGCTATAACTATTATGTTTATCCTTATTACTAGTATTATTATCTCTATAACTATCATTATTATCCTTATTACTATTATTATTATCGCTATGACTGTTATTATTATCCTTATTCTTTTAGTACTATCCCTATTACTCTTGTCTTTATCCTTATAACTATTATTATTTCCCGTATTACTATTACTATCATCGCTATAACTAACATTATTATCCTTATTACTATTATTATTATCGCTATGACTGTTATTATTATCCTTATTCTTTTATTACTATCCATATTACTCTTGTCTTTATCCTTCTAACTATTATTATTATCCTTATTACTATTATTATTATCGCTATAACTGTTATTATTATTCTTGTTACTATTATTATTAGCACTATAACTATTATTATTATCCATATTACTTGTATTAGTACCACTATAACTATTATGTTTATCCTTATTACTATTATTAGTATCGCTATAGCTATTATTATTATCCTTACTACTATTATTATTATCGCTATGACTGTTATTATTATTCTTATTACTATTATTATTAGCACTATAACTATTATTATTATCCTTATTACCAGTATTAGTGCCACTATAACTATTATGTTTATCCTGATTAATATTATTATTATCGCTATAACTATTATTATTATCCTTATTACTACTATTAATAGCACTATAACTATTATTATTATCCTTATTACTATTATTATTATCGCTATACCTGTTATTATTATCCTTATTACTAGTATTCTTAGCACTATAACTATTATTATTTCCCTTATTACTATTATTATTATCGTTATAACTGTTATTATTATGCTTATTACTAGTATTAGTACCACTATGACTATTATGTTTATCCTTATTACTATTATTATTATCGCTATAACTGTTATTATTATCCTTTTTACTAGTATTATTAGCACTATAACTATTATTATTTCCCTTATTACTATTATTATTATCGCTATAACTATTATGTTTATCCTTATTACTAGTATTATTATCTCTATAACTATCATTATTATCCTTATTACTATTATTATTATCGCTATGACTGTTATTATTATCCTTATTCTTTTATTACTATCCCTATTACTCTTGTCTTTATCCTTATAACTATTATTATTTCCCGTATTACTATTACTATCATCGCTATAACTAACATTATTATTCTTATTACTATTATTATTATCGCTATGACTGTTATTATTATCCTTATTCTTTTATTACTATCCATATTACTCTTGTCTTTATCCTTCTAACTATTATTATTATCCTTATTACTATTATTATTATCGCTATAACTGTTATTATTATTCTTGTTACTATTATTATTATCCTTATTACTATTATTATTATCGGTATAACTGTTATTATTATTCTTGTTACTATTATTATTAGCACTATAACTATTATTATTATCCATATTACTTGTATTAGTACCACTATAACTATTATGTTATCCTTATTACTATTATTAGTATCGCTATAGCTATTATTATTATCCTTACTACTATTATTATTATCGCTATGACTGTTATTATTATTCTTATTACTATTATTATTAGCACTATAACTATTATTATTATCCTTATTACCAGTATTAGTGCCACTATAACTATTATGTTTATCCTGATTAATATTATTATTATCGCTATAACTATTATTATTATCCTTATTACTACTATTATTAGCACTATAACTATTATTATTATCCTTATTACTATTATTATTATCGCTATACCTGTTATTATTATCCTTATTACTAGTATTCTTAGCACTATAACTATTATTATTTCCCTTATTACTATTATTATTATCGTTATAACTGTTATTATTATGCTTATTACTAGTATTAGTACCACTATGACTATTATGTTTATCCTTATTACTATTATTATTATCGCTATAACTGTTATTATTATCCTTTTTACTAGTATTATTAGCACTATAACTATTATTATTTCCCTTATTACTATTATTATTATCGCTATAACTATTATGTTTATCCTTATTACTAGTATTATTATCTCTATAACTATCATTATTATCCTTATTACTATTATTATTATCGCTATGACTGTTATTATTATCCTTATTCTTTTATTACTATCCCTATTACTCTTGTCTTTATCCTTATAACTATTATTATTTCCCGTATTACTATTACTATCATCGCTATAACTAACATTATTATTCTTATTACTATTATTATTATCGCTATGACTGTTATTATTATCCTTATTCTTTTATTACTATCCATATTACTCTTGTCTTTATCCTTCTAACTATTATTATTATCCTTATTACTATTATTATTATCGCTATAACTGTTATTATTATTCTTGTTACTATTATTATTATCCTTATTACTATTATTATTATCGGTATAACTGTTATTATTATTCTTATTACTATTATTATTAGCACTATAACTATTATTATTATCCTTATTACCAGTATTAGTGCCACTATAACTATTATGTTTATCCTGATTAATATTATTATTATCGCTATAACTATTATTATTATCCTTATTACTACTATTATTAGCACTATAACTATTATTATTATCCTTATTACTATTATTATTATCGCTATAACTGTTATTATTATCCTTATTACTAGTATTATTAGCACTATAACTATTATTATTTCCCTTATTACTATTATTATTATCGTTATAACTGTTATTATTATGCTTATTACTAGAATTAGTACCACTATGACTATTATGTTTATCCTTATTACTATTATTATTATCGCTATAACTGTTATTATTATCCTTATTACTAGTATTATTAGCACTATAACTATTATTATTTCCCTTATTACTATTATTATTATCGCTATAACTATTATGTTTATCCTTATTACTAGTATTATTATCTCTATAACTATCATTATTATCCTTATTACTATTATTATTATCGCTATGACTGTTATTATTATCCTTATTCTTTTATTACTATCCCTATTACTCTTGTCTTTATCCTTATAACTATTATTATTTCCCGTATTACTATTACTATCATCGCTATAACTAACATTATTATCCTTATTACTATTATTATTATCGCTATGACTGTTATTATTATCCTTATTCTTTTATTACTATCCATATTACTCTTGTCTTTATCCTTCTAACTATTATTATTATCCTTATTACTATTATTATTATCGCTATAACTGTTATTATTATTCTTGTTACTATTATTATTAGCACTATAACTATTATTATTATCCATATTACTTGTATTAGTACCACTATAACTATTATGTTATCCTTATTACTATTATTAGTATCGCTATAGCTATTATTATTATCCTTACTACTATTATTATTATCGCTATGACTGTTATTATTATTCTTATTACTATTATTATTAGCACTATAACTATTATTATTATCCTTATTACCAGTATTAGTGCCACTATAACTATTATGTTTATCCTGATTAATATTATTATTATCGCTATAACTATTATTATTATCCTTATTACTACTATTATTAGCACTATAACTATTATTATTATCCTTATTACTATTATTATTATCGCTATACCTGTTATTATTATCCTTATTACTAGTATTATTAGCACCATAACTATTATTATTTCCCTTATTACTATTATTATTATCGCTATAACTATTATGTTTATCCTTATTACTAGTATTATTATCTCTATAACTATCATTATTATCCTTATTACTATTATTATTATCGCTATGACTGTTATTATTATCCTTATTCTTTTATTACTATCCCTATTACTCTTGTCTTTATCCTTATAACTATTATTATTTCCCGTATTACTATTACTATTATCGCTATAACGAACATTATTATCCTTATTACTATTATTATTATCGCTATGACTGTTATTATTATCCTTATTACTATTATTATTATCGCTATAACTATTATTATTATCGCTTTCACTCTTATTATTATCCTTATTTTATTATTACTATCCCTATTACTCTTGTCTTTATCCTTCTAACTATTATTATTATCCTTATTACTATTATTATTATCGCTATAACTGTTATTATTATTCTTGTTACTATTATTATTAGCACTATAACTATTATTATTATCCATATTACTAGTATTAGTACCACTATAATTTATTATGTTTATCCTTATTACTATTATTAGTATCGCTATAGCTATTATTATTATCCTTACTACTATTATTATTATCGCTATGACTGTTATTATTATCCTTATTCTAATATTACTATCCCTATTACTCTTATCGTTATCCTTATATCTATTATTATTTCCCTTATTACTATTATTATTATCGCTATAACTGTTATTATTATACTTATTACTAGTATTATTAGCACTATAACTATTATTATTATCCGTATTACTATTATTATTATCGCTATAACTGTTATTATTATCCTTATTACTAGTATTATTATCTCTATATCTATCATTATTATCCATATTACTATTATTATTATCGCTATGACTGTTATTATTATCCTTATTCTTTTATTACTATCCCTATTACTCTTGTCTTTATCCTTATAACTATTATTATTATCCTTATTACTATTATTATTATCGCTATAACTGTTATTATTATTCTTATTACTATTATTATTAGCACTATAACTATTATTATTATCCTTATTACTAGTATTAGTGCCACTATAACTATTATGTTTATCCTGATTAATATTATTATTATCGCTATAACTATTATTATTATCCTTATTACTACTATTATTAGCACTATAACTATTATTATTATCCTTATTACTATTATTATTATCGCTATAACTGTTATTATTATCCTTATGACTGGTATTATTATCGCTATACCTGTTATTATTATCCTTATTACTAGTATTATTAGCACTATAACTATTATTATTTCCCTTATTACTATTATTATTATCGCTATAACTATTATGTTTATCCTTATTACTAGTATTATTATCTCTATAACTATCATTATTATCCTTATTACTATTATTATTATCGCTATAACTGTTATTATTATCCTTATTACTAGTATTATTAGCACTATAACTATTATTATTTCCCTTATTACTATTATTATTATCGTTATAACTGTTATTATTATGCTTATTACTAGAATTAGTACCACTATGACTATTATGTTTATCCTTATTACTATTATTATTATCGCTATAACTGTTATTATTATCCTTATTACTAGTATTATTAGCACTATAACTATTATTATTTCCCTTATTACTATTATTATTATCGTTATAACTGTTATTATTATGCTTATTACTAGAATTATTACCACTATGACTATTATGTTTATCCTTATTACTATTATTATTATCGCTATAACTGTTATTATTATCCTTATTACTAGTATTATTAGCACTATAACTATTATTATTTCCCTTATTACTATTATTATTATCGCTATAACTATTATGTTTATCCTTATTACTAGTATTATTATCTCTATAACTATCATTATTATCCTTATTACTATTATTATTATCGCTATGACTGTTATTATTATCCTTATTCTTTTATTACTATCCCTATTACTCTTGTCTTTATCCTTATAACTATTATTATTTCCCGTATTACTATTACTATCATCGCTATAACTAACATTATTATTCTTATTACTATTATTATTATCGCTATGACTGTTATTATTATCCTTATTCTTTTATTACTATCCATATTACTCTTGTCTTTATCCTTCTAACTATTATTATTATCCTTATTACTATTATTATTATCGCTATAACTGTTATTATTATTCTTGTTACTATTATTATTAGCACTATAACTATTATTATTATCCATATTACTAGTATTAGTACCACTATAACTATTATGTTTATCCTTATTACTATTATTAGTATCGCTATAGCTATTATTATTATCCTTACTACTATTACTATTATCGCTATGACTGTTATTATTATCCTTATTCTTTTATTACTATCCCTATTACTCTTGTCTTTATCCTTATAACTATTATTATTATCCTTATTACTATTATTATTATCGCTATAACTGTTATTATTATTCTTATTACTATTATTATTAGCACTATAACTATTATTATTATCCTTATTACTATTATTATTATCGGTATAACTGTTATTATTATTCTTATTACTATTATTATTAGCACTATAACTATTATTATTATCCTTATTACCAGTATTAGTGCCACTATAACTATTATGTTTATCCTGATTAATATTATTATTATCGCTATAACTATTATTATTATCCTTATTACTACTATTATTAGCACTATAACTATTATTATTATCCTTATTACTATTATTATTATCGCTATAACTGTTATTATTATCCTTATTACTAGTATTATTAGCACTATAACTATTATTATTTCCCTTATTACTATTATTATTATCGTTATAACTGTTATTATTATGCTTATTACTAGAATTAGTACCACTATGACTATTATGTTTATCCTTATTACTATTATTATTATCGCTATAACTGTTATTATTATCCTTATTACTAGTATTATTAGCACTATAACTATTATTATTTCCCTTATTACTATTATTATTATCGCTATAACTATTATGTTTATCCATATTACTAGTATTATTATCTCTATAACTATCATTATTATCCTTATTACTATTATTATTATCGCTATGACTGTTATTATTATCCTTATTCTTTTATTACTATCCCTATCTCTCTTGTCTTTATCCTTATAACTATTATTATTTCCCGTATTACTATTACTATTATCGCTATAACTAACATTATTATCCTTATTACTATTATTATTATCGCTATGACTGTTATTATTATCCTTATTACTATTATTATTATCGCTATAACTATTATTATTATCGCTTTCACTCTTATTATTATCCTTATTTTATTATTACTATCCCTATTACTCTTGTCTTTATCCTTCTAACTATTATTATTATCCTTATTACTATTATTATTATCGCTATAACTGTTATTATTATTCTTGTTACTATTATTATTAGCACTATAACTATTATTATTATCCATATTACTAGTATTAGTACCACTATAATTTATTATGTTTATCCTTATTACTATTATTAGTATCGCTATAGCTATTATTATTATCCTTACTACTATTATTATTATCGCTATGACTGTTATTATTATCCTTATTCTAATATTACTATCCCTATTACTCTTATCGTTATCCTTATATCTATTATTATTTCCCTTATTACTATTATTATTATCGCTATAACTGTTATTATTATACTTATTACTAGTATTATTAGCACTATAACTATTATTATTATCCTTATTACTATTATTATTATCGCTATAACTGTTATTATTATCCTTATTACTAGTATTGTTATCTCTATAACTATCATTATTATCCTTATTACTATTATTATTATCGCTATAACTGTTATTATTATCCTTATTACTAGTATTATTATCTCTATATCTATCATTATTATCCATATTACTATTATTATTATCGCTATAACTGTTATTATTATCCTTATTCTTTTATTACTATCCCTATTACTCTTGTCTTTATCCTTATAACTATTATTATTATCCTTATTACTATTATTATTATCGCTATAACTGTTATTATTATTCTTATTACTATTATTATTAGCACTATAACTATTATTATTATCCTTATTACTAGTATTAGTGCCACTATAACTATTATGTTTATCCTGATTAATATTATTATTATCGCTATAACTATTATTATTATCCTTATTACTACTATTATTAGCACTATAACTATTATTATTATCCTTATTACTATTATTATTATCGCTATAACTGTTATTATTATCCTTATGACTGGTATTATTATCGCTATACCTGTTATTATTATCCTTATTACTAGTATTATTAGCACTATAACTATTATTATTTCCCTTATTACTATTATTATTATCGCTATAACTATTATGTTTATCCTTATTACTAGTATTATTATCTCTATAACTATCATTATTATCCTTATTACTATTATTATTATCGCTATAACTGTTATTATTATCCTTATTACTAGTATTATTAGCACTATAACTATTATTATTTCCCTTATTACTATTATTATTATCGTTATAACTGTTATTATTATGCTTATTACTAGAATTAGTACCACTATGACTATTATGTTTATCCTTATTACTATTATTATTATCGCTATAACTGTTATTATTATCCTTATTACTAGTATTATTAGCACTATAACTATTATTATTTCCCTTATTACTATTATTATTATCGTTATAACTGTTATTATTATGCTTATTACTAGAATTATTACCACTATGACTATTATGCTTATCCTTATTACTATTATTATTATCGCTATAACTGTTATTATTATCCTTATTACTAGTATTATTAGCACTATAACTATTATTATTTCCCTTATTACTATTATTATTATCGCTATAACTATTATGTTTATCCTTATTACTAGTATTATTATCTCTATAACTATCATTATTATCCTTATTACTATTATTATTATCGCTATGACTGTTATTATTATCCTTATTCTTTTATTACTATCCCTATTACTCTTGTCTTTATCCTTATAACTATTATTATTTCCCGTATTACTATTACTATCATCGCTATAACTAACATTATTATTCTTATTACTATTATTATTATCGCTATGACTGTTATTATTATCCTTATTCTTTTATTACTATCCATATTACTCTTGTCTTTATCCTTCTAACTATTATTATTATCCTTATTACTATTATTATTATCGCTATAACTGTTATTATTATTCTTGTTACTATTATTATTAGCACTATAACTATTATTATTATCCATATTACTAGTATTAGTACCACTATAACTATTATGTTTATCCTTATTACTATTATTAGTATCGCTATAGCTATTATTATTATCCTTACTACTATTATTATTATCGCTATGACTGTTATTATTATCCTTATTCTTTTATTACTATCCCTATTACTCTTGTCTTTATCCTTATAACTATTATTATTATCCTTATTACTATTATTATTATCGCTATAACTGTTATTATTATTCTTATTACTATTATTATTAGCACTATAACTATTATTATTATCCTTATTACTATTATTATTATCGGTATAACTGTTATTATTATTCTTATTACTATTATTATTAGCACTATAACTATTATTATTATCCTTATTACCAGTGTTAGTGCCACTATAACTATTATGTTTATCCTGATTAATATTATTATTATCGCTATAACTATTATTATTATCCTTATTACTACTATTATTAGCACTATAACTATTATTATTATCCTTATTACTATTATTATTATCGCTATAACTGTTATTATTATCCTTATTACTAGTATTATTAGCACTATAACTATTATTATTTCCCTTATTACTATTATTATTATCGTTATAACTGTTATTATTATGCTTATTACTAGAATTAGTACCACTATTGACTATTATGTTTATCCTTATTACTATTATTATTATCGCTATAACTGTTATTATTATCCTTATTACTAGTATTATTAGCACTATAACTATTATTATTTCCTTATTACTATTATTATTATCGCTATAACTATTATGTTTATCCTTATTACTAGTATTATTATCTCTATAACTATCATTATTATCCTTATTACTATTATTATTATCGCTATGACTGTTATTATTATCCTTATTCTTTTATTACTATCCCTATTACTCTTGTCTTTATCCTTATAACTATTATTATTTCCCGTATTACTATTACTATCATCGCTATAACTAACATTATTATCCTTATTACTATTATTATTATCGCTATGACTGTTATTATTATCCTTATTCTTTTATTACTATCCATATTACTCTTGTCCTTATCCTTCTGACTATTATTATTATCCTTATTACTATTATTATTATCGCTATAACTGTTATTATTATTCTTGTTACTATTATTATTAGCACTATAACTATTATTATTATCCATATTACTAGTATTAGTACCACTATAACTATTATGTTTATCCTTATTACTATTATTAGTATCGCTATAGCTATTATTATTATCCTTACTACTATTATTATTATCGCTATGACTGTTATTATTATCCATATTCTAATATTACTATCCCTATTACTCTTATCGTTATCCTTATATCTATTATTATTTCCCTTATTACTATTATTATTATCGCTATAACTGTTATTATTATACTTATTACTAGTATTATTAGCACTATAACTATTATTATTATCCTTATTACTATTATTATTATCGCTATAACTGTTATTATTATCCTTATTACTAGTATTGTTATCTCTATAACTATCATTATTATCCTTATTACTATTATTATTATCGCTATAACTGTTATTATTATCCTTATTACTAGTATTATTATCTCTATATCTATCATTATTATCCATATTACTATTATTATTATCGCTATGACTGTTATTATTATCCTTATTCTTTTATTACTATCCCTATTACTCTTGTCTTTATCCTTATAACTATTATTATTATCCTTATTACTATTATTATTATCGCTATAACTGTTATTATTATTCTTATTACTATTATTATTAGCACTATAACTATTATTATTATCCTTATTACTAGTATTAGTGCCACTATAACTATTATGTTTATCCTGATTAATATTATTATTATCGCTATAACTATTATTATTATCCTTATTACTACTATTATTAGCACTATAACTATTATTATTATCCTTATTACTATTATTATTATCGCTATAAACTGTTATTATTATCCTTATGACTGGTATTATTATCGCTATACCTGTTATTATTATCCTTATTACTAGTATTATTAGCACTATAACTATTATTATTTCCCTTATTACTATTATTATTATCGCTATAACTATTATTATTATCCTTATTACTAGTATTATTATCTCTATAACTGTTATTATTATTCTTGTTACTATTATTATTAGCACTATAACTATTATTATTATCCATATTACTAGTATTAGTACCACTATAACTATTATGTTTATCCTTATTACTATTATTAGTATCGCTATAGCTATTATTATTATCCTTACTACTATTATTATTAATCGCTATGACTGTTATTCTTATCCTTATTCTTTTATTACTATCCCTATTGCTCTTGTCTTTATCCTTGTAACTATTATTATTATCCTTATTACTATTATTATTATCGCTATAACTGTTATTATTATTCTTGTTACTAATATTATTAGCACTATAACTTTTATTATTATCCTTAATACTATTATTATTATCAGTATAACTATTATTATTATCCTTATTACTACTATTATTATTATCGCTATGACTGTTATTATTAACCTTATTCTTTTATTACTATCCCTATTACTCTTGTCTTTATACTTATAGCTATTATTATTATCCTTATTACTGTTATTATTATCGCTATAACTGTTATTATTATTCTTATTACTATTATTATTAGCTCTATAACTATTATTATTATCCTTATTACAAGTATTATTAGCACTATAACTATTATGTTTATCCTTATTGCCATTATTATTATCGCTATAACTATTATTATTATCCTTACTACTATTATTATTATCGCTATGTCTGTTATTATTATCCTTATTCTATTATTACTATCCCTATTACTCTTCACTTTATCCTTAGGACTGTTATTATTATCGCTATAACTATTATTATTATCCTTATTACTATTATTACTAGCACTATAACTATTATTATTATCCTTACTACTATTATTATTATCGCTATAACTATTATTATTATCCTTATCACTATTATTATTATCGCTATAACTGTGATTATTATCATTATTACTATTATTATTATCGCTATACCTGTTATTATTATCCTTATTACTAGTATTATTATCGCTATGACTGTTATTATTATCCTTATTCTATTATTACTATCAATATTACTCTTGTCTTTATCCTTACAACTATTATTATTGGCACTGTAACTGTTATTATTATCATTATTACTATTATTATTATCGATATGACTGTTATTATTATCCTGATTCTATTATTACTATCCCCATTACTCTTCACTTTATTATTATAACTATTATTAATATCGCTATAACTATTATTATTATTGCTATGACTGTTGTTATTATACTTATTCTATTATTACTATCCCTATTACTCTTGTCTTTATCCTGATAATTATTATTATTTCCCTTATTACAAGTATTATTAGCACTATAACTATTATTATTATCCTTATAACTATTATTATTATCGCTATAACTATTATTATTATCCTTATTACTATTATTATTATTGCTATGACTGTTATTATTATTCTTATTCTATTATTACTATCCCTATTACTCTTGTCTCTATCGTTATAACTATTATTATTATGCTTATTACTATTATTATTATCCTTACTACTACTATTATTATCGCTATGACTGTTATTATTATCCTTATTACTATTATTATTATCGCTATGACTGCTATTATTATACTTATTCTATTATTACTATCCCTATTACTCTTGTCCTCAACCTTATAACTATTATTATTTCCCTTATTACTATTATTATTATCGCTATAACTGTGATTATTATCCTTATAACTATTATTATTATCGCTATAACTATTATTATTATCCTTATTACTATTATTGCTAGCACTATAACTATTATTATTATCCTTATTACTATTATTATTATTGCTATGACTGTTATTATTATCCTTATTCTATTATTACTATCCCTATTACTCTTGTCATTATCCTTGCAACTATTGTTATCATCCTTATTACTATTATTATTATTATTACTATTATTATTATTGCTATAGCTCTTATTATTATCCTTATTACTATTATTCTTAGCACTATAACTATTATTAATACCCTTATTACTATTATTATTGTCGCTATAACTATTATTATTATCCTTATTACTATTATTATTATCGCTATAACTATTATTATTATCCTTACTGCTATTATTATTATCGCCATGACTGTTATTATTATACTTATTCTATTATTACTATCCCCATTACTCTTGTCTTTGTCCTTACAACTACTATTATTAGCACTGTAACTGTTATTATATCATTATTACTATTATTATTATCGATATGACTGTTATTATTATCCTGATTCTATTATTACTATCCCCATTACTCTTCACTTTATTATTATAACTATTATTAATATCGCTATAACTATTATTATTATCGCTATGACTGTTATTATTATACTTATTCTATTATTACTATCCCTATTACTCTTGTCTATATCCTGATAATTATTATTATTTCCCTTATTACTATTATTATTATCGCTATACCTGTTATTATTATCCTTATTACTAGTATTATTATCGCTATGACTGTTATTATTATCCTTATTCTATTATTACTATCAATATTACTCTTGTCTTTATCCTACAACTATTATTATTAGCACTGTAACTGTTATTATTATCATTATTACTATTATTATTATCGATATGACTGTTATTATTATCCTGATTCTATTATTACTATCCCCATTACTCTTCACTTTATTATTATAACTATTATTAATATCGCTATAACTATTATTATTATCGCTATGACTGTTGTTATTATACTTATCCTATTATTACTATCCCTATTACTCTTGTCCTCATCCTTATAACTATTATTATTTCCCTTATTACTATTATTATTACCGCTATAACTGTGATTATTATCCTTATTACTATTATTATTATCGCTATAACTGTTATAATTATCGTTATTCCTATTATTATTATCGCTATAACTATTATTATTATCCTTATTACTATTATTACTAGCACTATAACTAATATTATTATCCTTATTACTATTATTATTATTGCTATGACTGTTTTATTATTCTTATTCTATTACTACTATCCCTATTACTCTTGTCTTTATCCTGATAATTATTATTATTTCCCTTATTACTATTATTATTATCGCTATAACTATTATGTTTATCCTTATTACTATTATTATTCGCACTATAACTATTATTATTATCCTTATTACTATTATTATTCGCACTATAAATATTATTATTATTATCCTTATTACTATTATTAGTAGCACTATAACTATTATTATCATCCTTATTACTATTATGATTATCGCTATACCTGTTATTATTATCCTTATTACTATTATTATTCGCACTATAACTATTATTATTATCCTTATTACTAGTATTATTAGCACTACAACTATTCTGTTTATCCTTGTTACTATTATTATTCGCACTATAACTATTATTATTATCCTTATTACTATTATTATTATCGCTATATCTATTATTATTATCCTTACTACTATTATTATTTTCGCTATGACTGTTATTATTATACTCATTCTATTATTACTATCCCTATTACTCTTTCTTTATCCTGATAATTATTTTATTTCACTTATTACTGTTACTATTATCGCTATAACTGTTATTATTATCCTTATTACCAGTATTATTAGCACTATAACTATTATGTTTATCCTTATTACTATTATTATTCGCACTATAACTATTATTATTATCCTTATTACTATTATTATTATCGGTATGACTGTTACTATTATTATCATTAATACTATTATTATTGTCCCTATTACTCCTGTTATTATTATTACAACTATTGTTATCATCCTTATTACTATTATTATTATTGCTATAGCTCTTATTATTATCCTTATTACTAGTATTACTAGCACTATAACTATTATTATTATCCTTACTACTATTATTATTATCGCTATGACTGTTATTATTATACTTATTCTATTATTACTATCCCTATTACTCTTCGCTTTATCCTTAGAACTGTTATTATTATCGCTATTACTATTATTATTATCCTTATTACTATTATTACTAGCACTATAACTATTATTATTATCCTTATTATTATTATTGTCGCTATAACTATTATTATTATCCTTATTCTGTTATTACTATCCCTATGTCTCCTCACTTTATCCTTATAACTATTATTATTATGGCTATAACTATTATTATTATCCTTATTACTATTATTACTAGCACTATACCTGTTATTATTATCCTTATTACTATTATTCTTAGCACTATAACTATTATTATTACCCTTATTACTATTATTATTGTCGCTATAACTATTATTATTATCCTTATTACTATTATTATTATCGCTATAACTATTATTATTATCCTTATCACTATTATTATTATCGCTATGACTTTTATTATTATACTTATTCTATTATTACTATCCCTATTACTCTTGTCTATAACCTGATAATTATTATTATTTCCCTTATTACTATTATTATTATCGCTATACCTGTTATTATTATCCTTATTACTAGTATTATTATCGCTATGACTGTTATTATTATCCTTATTCTATTATTACTATCAATATTACTCTTGTCTTTATCCTTACAACTATTATTATTAGCACTGTAACTGTTATTATTATCATTATTACTATTATTATTATCGATATGACTGTTATTATTATCCTGATTCTATTATTACTATCCCATTACTCTTCACTTTATTATTATAACTATTATTAATATCGCTATAACTATTATTATTATCGCTATGACTGTTGTTATTATACTTATTCTATTATTACTATCCCTATTACTCTTCACTTTATCCTTAGAGCTATTATTATTATCGCTATAACTATTATTATTATCCTTATTACTAGTATTACTAGCACTATAACTATTATTATTATCCTTATTACTATTATTATTATCGCTATAACTATTATTATTATCCTTATTACTATTATTATTATCGCTATGACTGTTATTATTATCCTTATTCTATTATTACTATCCCTATTACTCTTGTCTTTATCCTTACAACTATTATTATTAGCACTATAACTGTTATTATTATCATTATTACTATTATTATTATCGATATGACTGTTATTATTATCCTGATTCTATTATTACTATCCCCATTACTCTTCACTTTGTTATTATAACTATTATTAATATCGCTATAACTATTATTATTATCGCTATGACTGTTATTATTATACTTATTCTATTATTACTATCCCTATTACTCTTGTCTTTATCCTGATAATTATTATTATTTCCCTTATTACTATTATTATTAGCTCTATACCTATTATTATTATCCTTATTACAAGTATTATTAGCACTATAACTATTATGTTTATCCTTATTACTATTATTATTAACGCTATAACTATTATTATTATCATTAATACTATTATTATTATCGCTATAACTGTTATTATTATCCTTATTACTATTATTATTATCGATATGACTGTTATTATTATCCTGATTCTATTATTACTATCCCCATTACTCTTCACTTTATTATTATAACTATTATTAATATCGCTATAACTATTATTATTATCGCTATGACTGTTGTTATTATACTTATTCTATTATTACTATCCCTATTACTCTTGTCCTCATCCTTATAACTATTATTATTTCCCTTATTACTATTATTATTACCGCTATAACTGTGATTATTATCCTTATTACTATTATTATTATCGCTATAACTGTTATAATTATCGTTATTCCTATTATTATTATCGCTATAACTATTATTATTATCCTTATTACTATTATTACTAGCACTATAACTAATATTATTATCCTTATTACTATTATTATTATTGCTATGACTGTTTTCATTATTCTTATTCTATTATTACTATCCCTATTACTCTTGTCTTTATCCTGATAATTATTATTATTTCCCTTATTACTATTATTATTATCGCTATAACTGTTATTATTATCCTTATTCTTTTATTACTATCCCTATTGCTCTTGTCTTTATCCTTGTAACTATTATTATTATCCTTATTACTATTATTATTATCGCTATAACTGTTATTATTATTCTTGTTACTATTATTATTAGCACTATAACTATTATTATTATCCTTAATACTATTATTATTATCAGTATAACTATTATTATTATCCTTATTACTACTATTATTATTATCGCTATGACTGTTATTATTAACCTTATTCTTTTATTACTATCCCTATTACTCTTGTCTTTATACTTATAGCTATTATTATTATCCTTATTACTGTTATTATTATCGCTATAACTGTTATTATTATTCTTATTACTATTATTATTAGCTCTATAACTATTATTATTATCCTTATTACAAGTATTATTAGCACTATAACTATTATGTTTATCCTTATTGCCATTATTATTATCGCTATAACTATTATTATTATCCTTACTACTATTATTATTATCGCTATGTCTGTTATTATTATCCTTATTCTATTATTACTATCCCTATTACTCTTCACTTTATCCTTAGGACTGTTATTATTATCGCTATAACTATTATTATTATCCTTATTACTATTATTACTAGCACTATAACTATTATTATTATCCTTATTACTATTATTATTATCGCTATAACTATTATTATTATCCTTACTACTATTATTATTATCGCTATGACTGTTATTATTATCCTTATTCTATTATTACTATCCCTATTACTCTTCACTTTATCCTTATAACTATTACTATTATCCTTATTACTATTATTATTCGCACTATAACTATTATTATTATCCTTATTACTATTATTATTCGCACTATAAATATTATTATTATCCTTATTACTATTATTATTAGCACTATAATTATTATTATCATCCTTATTACTATTATTATTATCGCTATACCTGTTATTATTATCCTTATTACTATTATTATTATCGCTATGACTGTTATTATTATACTTATTCTATTATTACTATCCCTATTACTCTTGTCTTTATCCTGATAATTATTATTATTTCCCTTATTACTATTATTATTATCGCTATAACTGTTATTATTATCCTTATTACTATTATTATTATCGCTATAACTATTATTATTATCCTTATCACTATTATTACTAGCACTATAACTATTATTATTATCCTTACTACTATTATTATTATCGCTATGACTATTATTATTATCCTTACTACTATTATTATTATCGCTATGTCTGTTATTATTATCCTTATTCTATTATTACTATCCCTATTACTCTTCACTTTATCCTGATAATTATTATTATTCCCCTTATTACTATTATTATTATCGCTATAACTGTTATTATTATCCTTATTACTAGTATTATTAGCACTATAACTATTATTATTACCCTTATTACTATTATTATTGTCGCTATAACTATTATTTTTATCCTTATTACTATTATTATTATCGCTATAACTATTATTATTATCCCTATCACTATTATTACTAGCACTATAACTATTATTATTATCCTTACTACAATTATTATTATCGCTATGACTGTTATTATTATACTTATTCTATTATTACTATCCCTATTACTCTTGTCTTTATCCTGATAATTATTATTATTTCCCTTATTACTATTATTATTATCGCTATAACTGTTATTATTATAATTATTACTAGTATTATTATCACTATAACTATTATTATTTCCCTTATTACTATTATTATTATCGCTATAACTGTGATTATTATCATTATTACTATTATTATTATCGCTATACCTGTTATTATTATCCTTATTACTAGTATTATTATCGCTATGACTGTTATTATTATCCTTATTCTATTATTACTATCAATATTACTCTTGTCTTTATCCTTACAACTATTATTATTGGCACTGTAACTGTTATTATTATCATTATTACTATTATTATTATCGCTATAACTATTATTATTATCCTTATTACTATTATTATTATTGCTATGACTGTTATTATTATTCTTATTCTATTATTACTATCCCTATTACTCTTGTCTCTATCGTTATAACTATTATTATTATGCTTATTACTATTATTATTATCCTTACTACTACTATTATTATCGCTATGACTGTTATTATTATCCTTATTACTATTATTATTATCGCTATGACTGCTATTATTATACTTATTCTATTATTACTATCCCTATTACTCTTGTCCTCAACCTTATAACTATTATTATTTCCCTTATTACTATTATTATTATCGCTATAACTGTGATTATTATCCTTATAACTATTATTATTATCGCTATAACTATTATTATTATCCTTATTACTATTATTGCTAGCACTATAACTATTATTATTATCCTTATTACTATTATTATTATTGCTATGACTGTTATTATTATCCTTATTCTATTATTACTATCCCTATTACTCTTGTCTCTATCCTTATAACTATTATTATTATGCTTATTACTATTATTATTATCCTTATTACTATTATTACTAGCACTATAACTATTATTATTATCCTTATTATTATTATTGTCGCTATAACTATTATTATTATCCTTATTCTGTTATTACTATCCCTATGTCTCCTCACTTTATCCTTATAACTATTATTATTATGGCTATAACTATTATTATTATCCTTATTACTATTATTACTAGCACTATACCTGTTATTATTATCCTTATTACTATTATTCTTAGCACTATAACTATTATTATTACCCTTATTACTATTATTATTGTCGCTATAACTATTATTATTATCCTTATTACTATTATTATTATCGCTATAACTATTATTATTATCCTTATCACTATTATTATTATCGCTATGACTTTTATTATTATACTTATTCTATTATTACTATCCCTATTACTCTTGTCTATAACCTGATAATTATTATTATTTCCCTTATTACTATTATTATTATCGCTATACCTGTTATTATTATCCTTATTACTAGTATTATTATCGCTATGACTGTTATTATTATCCTTATTCTATTATTACTATCAATATTACTCTTGTCTTTATCCTTACAACTATTATTATTAGCACTGTAACTGTTATTATTATCATTATTACTATTATTATTATCGATATGACTGTTATTATTATCCTGATTCTATTATTACTATCCCCATTACTCTTCACTTTATTATTATAACTATTATTAATATCGCTATAACTATTATTATTATCGCTATGACTGTTGTTATTATACTTATTCTATTATTACTATCCCTATTACTCTTCACTTTATCCTTAGAGCTATTATTATTATCGCTATAACTATTATTATTATCCTTATTACTAGTATTACTAGCACTATAACTATTATTATTATCCTTATTACTATTATTATTATCGCTATAACTATTATTATTATCCTTATTACTATTATTATTATCGCTATGACTGTTATTATTATCCTTATTCTATTATTACTATCCCTATTACTCTTGTCTTTATCCTTACAACTATTATTATTAGCACTATAACTGTTATTATTATCATTATTACTATTATTATTATCGATATGACTGTTATTATTATCCTGATTCTATTATTACTATCCCCATTACTCTTCACTTTGTTATTATAACTATTATTAATATCGCTATAACTATTATTATTATCGCTATGACTGTTATTATTATACTTATTCTATTATTACTATCCCTATTACTCTTGTCTTTATCCTGATAATTATTATTATTTCCCTTATTACTATTATTATTAGCTCTATACCTATTATTATTATCCTTATTACAAGTATTATTAGCACTATAACTATTATGTTTATCCTTATTACTATTATTATTAACGCTATAACTATTATTATTATCATTAATACTATTATTATTATCGCTATAACTGTTATTATTATCCTTATTACTATTATTATTATCGATATGACTGTTATTATTATCCTGATTCTATTATTACTATCCCCATTACTCTTCACTTTATTATTATAACTATTATTAATATCGCTATAACTATTATTATTATCGCTATGACTGTTGTTATTATACTTATTCTATTATTACTATCCCTATTACTCTTGTCCTCATCCTTATAACTATTATTATTTCCCTTATTACTATTATTATTACCGCTATAACTGTGATTATTATCCTTATTACTATTATTATTATCGCTATAACTGTTATAATTATCGTTATTCCTATTATTATTATCGCTATAACTATTATTATTATCCTTATTACTATTATTACTAGCACTATAACTAATATTATTATCCTTATTACTATTATTATTATTGCTATGACTGTTTTCATTATTCTTATTCTATTATTACTATCCCTATTACTCTTGTCTTTATCCTGATAATTATTATTATTTCCCTTATTACTATTATTATTATCGCTATAACTGTTATTATTATCCTTATTCTTTTATTACTATCCCTATTGCTCTTGTCTTTATCCTTGTAACTATTATTATTATCCTTATTACTATTATTATTATCGCTATAACTGTTATTATTATTCTTGTTACTATTATTATTAGCACTATAACTATTATTATTATCCTTAATACTATTATTATTATCAGTATAACTATTATTATTATCCTTATTACTACTATTATTATTATCGCTATGACTGTTATTATTAACCTTATTCTTTTATTACTATCCCTATTACTCTTGTCTTTATACTTATAGCTATTATTATTATCCTTATTACTGTTATTATTATCGCTATAACTGTTATTATTATTCTTATTACTATTATTATTAGCTCTATAACTATTATTATTATCCTTATTACAAGTATTATTAGCACTATAACTATTATGTTTATCCTTATTGCCATTATTATTATCGCTATAACTATTATTATTATCCTTACTACTATTATTATTATCGCTATGTCTGTTATTATTATCCTTATTCTATTATTACTATCCCTATTACTCTTCACTTTATCCTTAGGACTGTTATTATTATCGCTATAACTATTATTATTATCCTTATTACTATTATTACTAGCACTATAACTATTATTATTATCCTTATTACTATTATTATTATCGCTATAACTATTATTATTATCCTTACTACTATTATTATTATCGCTATGACTGTTATTATTATCCTTATTCTATTATTACTATCCCTATTACTCTTCACTTTATCCTTATAACTATTACTATTATCCTTATTACTATTATTATTCGCACTATAACTATTATTATTATCCTTATTACTATTATTATTCGCACTATAAATATTATTATTATCCTTATTACTATTATTATTAGCACTATAATTATTATTATCATCCTTATTACTATTATTATTATCGCTATACCTGTTATTATTATCCTTATTACTATTATTATTATCGCTATGACTGTTATTATTATACTTATTCTATTATTACTATCCCTATTACTCTTGTCTTTATCCTGATAATTATTATTATTTCCCTTATTACTATTATTATTATCGCTATAACTGTTATTATTATCCTTATTACTATTATTATTATCGCTATAACTATTATTATTATCCTTATCACTATTATTACTAGCACTATAACTATTATTATTATCCTTACTACTATTATTATTATCGCTATGACTATTATTATTATCCTTACTACTATTATTATTATCGCTATGTCTGTTATTATTATCCTTATTCTATTATTACTATCCCTATTACTCTTCACTTTATCCTGATAATTATTATTATTCCCCTTATTACTATTATTATTATCGCTATAACTGTTATTATTATCCTTATTACTAGTATTATTAGCACTATAACTATTATTATTACCCTTATTACTATTATTATTGTCGCTATAACTATTATTTTTATCCTTATTACTATTATTATTATCGCTATAACTATTATTATTATCCCTATCACTATTATTACTAGCACTATAACTATTATTATTATCCTTACTACAATTATTATTATCGCTATGACTGTTATTATTATACTTATTCTATTATTACTATCCCTATTACTCTTGTCTTTATCCTGATAATTATTATTATTTCCCTTATTACTATTATTATTATCGCTATAACTGTTATTATTATAATTATTACTAGTATTATTATCACTATAACTATTATTATTTCCCTTATTACTATTATTATTATCGCTATAACTGTGATTATTATCATTATTACTATTATTATTATCGCTATACCTGTTATTATTATCCTTATTACTAGTATTATTATCGCTATGACTGTTATTATTATCCTTATTCTATTATTACTATCAATATTACTCTTGTCTTTATCCTTACAACTATTATTATTGGCACTGTAACTGTTATTATTATCATTATTACTATTATTATTATCGCTATAACTATTATTATTATCCTTATTACTATTATTATTATTGCTATGACTGTTATTATTATTCTTATTCTATTATTACTATCCCTATTACTCTTGTCTCTATCGTTATAACTATTATTATTATGCTTATTACTATTATTATTATCCTTACTACTACTATTATTATCGCTATGACTGTTATTATTATCCTTATTACTATTATTATTATCGCTATGACTGCTATTATTATACTTATTCTATTATTACTATCCCTATTACTCTTGTCCTCAACCTTATAACTATTATTATTTCCCTTATTACTATTATTATTATCGCTATAACTGTGATTATTATCCTTATAACTATTATTATTATCGCTATAACTATTATTATTATCCTTATTACTATTATTGCTAGCACTATAACTATTATTATTATCCTTATTACTATTATTATTATTGCTATGACTGTTATTATTATCCTTATTCTATTATTACTATCCCTATTACTCTTGTCTCTATCCTTATAACTATTATTATTATGCTTATTACTATTATTATTATCCTTATTACTATTATTATTATCGCTATGATTGTTATTATTATCCTTATTCTATTATTTCTATCCCTATTACTCTTGTCTTTATCGTTATAACTATTATTATTATGCTTATTACTATTATTATTAGCACTATAACAATTATTATTATCCTTATTACTATTATTACTAGCACTATAACTATTATGTTTATCCTTATTACTATTATTATTCGCACTATAACTATTATTATTATCCTTATTACTATTATTATTCGCACTATAAATATTATTATTATCCTTATTACTATTATTATTAGCACTATAACTATTATTATCATCCTTATTACTATTATTATTATCGCTATACCTGTTATTATTATCCTTATTACTATTATTATTCGCACTATAACTGTTATTATTATCCTTATTACTATTATTATTAGCACTATATCTATTACTATTATCCTTATTACTAGTATTATTAGCACTACAACTATTCTGTTTATCCTTGTTACTATTATTATTCGCACTATAACTATTATTATTATCCTTATTACTATTATTATTATCGCTATATCTATTATTATTATCCTTACTACTATTATTATTTTCGCTATGACTGTTATTATTATACTCATTCTATTATTACTATCCCTATTACTCTTTCTTTATCCTGATAATTATTTTTATTTCCCTTATTACTATTACTATTATCGCTATAACTGTTATTATTATCCTTATTACTAGTATTATTAGCACTATAACTATTATGTTTATCCTTATTACTATTATTATTCGCACTACAACTATTATTATTATCCTTATTACTATTATTATTATCGGTATGACTGTTACTATTATTATCATTAATACTATTATTATTATCCCTATTACTCTTGTCATTATCCTTGCAACTATTGTTATCATCCTTATTACTATTATTATTATCCTTATTACTATTATTATTATTGCTATAGCTCTTATTATTATCCTTATTACTATTATTCTTAGCACTATAACTATTATTAATACCCTTATTACTATTATTATTGTCGCTATAACTATTATTATTATCCTTATTACTATTATTATTATCGCTATAACTATTATTATTATCCTTACTACTATTATTATTATCGCTATGTCTGTTATTATTCTCCTTATTCTATTATTACTATCCCTATTACTCTTCACTTTATCCTGATAATTATTATTATTTCCCTTATTACTATTATTATTATCGCTATAACTGTTATTATTATCCTTATTACTAGTATTATTAGCACTATAATTATTATGTTTATCCTTATTACTATTATTATTCGCACTATAACTATTATTATTATCCTTATTACTATTATTATTATTGCTATAGCTCTTATTATTATCCTTATTACTATTATTCTTAGCACTATAACTATTATTAATACCCTTATTACTATTATTATTGTCGCTATAACTATTATTATTATCCTTATTACTATTATTATTATCGCTATAACTATTATTATTATCCTTACTACTATTATTATTATCGCTATGTCTGTTATTATTATCCTTATTCTATTATTACTATCCCTATTACTCTTCACTTTATCCTGATAATTATTATTATTTCCCTTATTACTATTATTATTATCGCTATAACTGTTATTATTATCCTTATTACTAGTATTATTAGCACTATAATTATTATGTTTATCCTTATTACTATTATTATTCGCACTATAACTATTATTATTATCCTTATTACTATTATTGTTATCACTATAACTATTATTATTATCCTTACTACTATTATTATTATCGCTATACCTGTTATTATTATCCTTATTACTATTATTATTATCGCTATAACTGTTATTATTATCCTTATTACCAGTATTATTAGCACTATAACTATTATGTTTATCCTTATTACTATTATTATTCGCACTATAACTATTATTATTATCCTTATTACTATTATTATTATCGGTATGACTGTTACTATTATTATCATTAATACTATTATTATTATCCCTATTACTCCTGTTATTATTATTACAACTATTGTTATCATCCTTATTACTATTATTATTATCCTTATTACTATTATTATTATTGCTATAGCTCTTATTATTATCCTTATTACTAGTATTACTAGCACTATAACTATTATTATTATCCTTACTACTATTATTATTATCGCTATGACTGTTATTATTATACTTATTCTATTATTACTATCCCTATTACTCTTCACTTTATCCTTAGAACTGTTATTATTATCGCTATTACTATTATTATTATCCTTATTACTATTATTACTAGCACTATAACTATTATTATTATCCTTATTACTATTATTATTGTCGCTATAACTATTATTATTATCCTTATTCTGTTATTACTATCCCTATGTCTCCTCACTTTATCCTTATAACTATTATTATTATGGCTATAACTATTATTATTATCCTTATTACTATTATTACTAGCACTATACCTGTTATTATTATCCTTATTACTATTATTCTTAGCACTATAACTATTATTATTACCCTTATTACTATTATTATTGTCGCTATAACTATTATTATTATCCTTATTACTATTATTATTATCGCTATAACTATTATTATTATCCTTATCACTATTATTATTAGCACTATAACTATTATTATTTTCCTTACTACTATTATTATTATCGCTATGACTGTTATTATTATACTTATTCTATTATTACTATCCCTATTACTCTTCACTTTATCCTTAGAACTGTTATTATTATCGCTATTACTATTATTATTATCCTTATTACTATTATTACTAGCACTATAACTATTATTATTATCCTTATTACTATTATTATTGTCGCTATAACTATTATTATTATCCTTATTCTGTTATTACTATCCCTATGTCTCCTCACTTTATCCTTATCACTATTATTATTAGCACTATAACTATTATTATTATCCTTACTACTATTATTATTATCGCTATGACTTTTATTATTATACTTATTCTATTATTACTATCCCTATTACTCTTGTCTTTATCCTGATAATTATTATTATTTCCCTTATTACTATTATTATTAGCTCTATAATTATTATTATTATCCTTATTACAAGTATTATTAGCACTATAACTATTATGTTTATCCTTATTACCATTATTATTATCGCTATAACTATTATTATTATCCTTACTACTATTATTATTATCGCTATGTCTGTTATTATTATCCTTATTCTATTATTACTATCCCTATTACTCTTCACTTTATCCTTAGAGCTATTATTATTATCGCTATAACTATTATTATTATCCTTATTACTATTATTACTAGCACTATAACTATTATTATTATCCTTATTACTATTATTATTGTCGCTATAACTATTATTATTATCCTTATTCTGTTATTACTATCCCTATGTCTCCTCACTTTATCCTTATAACTATTATTATTATGGCTATAACTATTATTCTTATCCTTATTACTATTATTACTAGCACTATACCTGTTATTATTATCCTTATTACTATTATTCTTAGCACTATAACTATTATTATTACCCTTATTACTATTATTATTGTCGCTATAACTATTATTATTATCCTTATTACTATTATTATTATCGCTATAACTATTATTATTATCCTTATCACTATTATTACTAGCACTATAACTATTATTATTATCCTTACTACTATTATTATTATCGCTATGACTTTTATTATTATACTTATTCTATTATTACTATCCCTATTACTCTTGTCTATATCCTGATAATTATTATTATTTCCCTTATTACTATTATTATTATCGCTATAACTGTTATTATTATCCTTATATCTAGTATTATTATCACTATAACTATTATTATTTCCCTTACTACTATTATTATTATCCCTATAACTGTGATTATTATCATTATTACTATTATTATTATCGCTATACCTGTTATTATTATCCTTATTACTAGTATTATTATCGCTATGACTGTTATTATTATCC
This sequence comes from Megachile ligniseca, assembly GCA_945859555.1. Taxonomy (NCBI): domain Eukaryota; kingdom Metazoa; phylum Arthropoda; class Insecta; order Hymenoptera; family Megachilidae; genus Megachile; species Megachile ligniseca. Next base: position 44,351 of record CAMAOC010000244.1, read on the forward strand.
TTATTCTATTATTACTATCAATATTACTCTTGTCTTTATCCTTACAACTATTATTAGTAGCACTGTAACTGTTATTATTATCATTATTACTATTATTATTATCGATATGACTGTTATTATTATCCTGATTCTATTATTACTATCCCCATTACTCTTCACTTTATTATTATAACTATTATTAATATCGCTATAACTATTATTATTATCGCTATGACTGTTGTTATTATACTTATTCTATTATTACTATCCCTATTACTCTTGTCCTCATCCTTATAACTATTATTATTTCCCTTATTACTATTATTGTTACCGCTATAACTGTGATTATTATCCTTATTACTATTATTATTATCGCTATAACTGTTATAATTATCGTTATTCCTATTATTATTATCGCTATAACTATTATTATTATCCTTATTACTATTATTACTAGCACTATAACTAATATTATTATCCTTATTACTATTATTATTATTGCTATGACTGTTATTATTATCCTTATTACTAGTATTATTAGCACTATAATTATTATGTTTATCCTTATTACTATTATTATTCGCACTATAACTATTATTATTATCCTTATTACTATTATTATTATCGCTATAACTATTATTATTATCCTTACTACTATTATTATTATCGCTATACCTGTTATTATTATCCTTATTACTATTATTATTATCGCAATGACTGCTATTATTATACTTATTTTATTATTACTATCCCTATTACTCTTGTCCTCATCCTTATAACTATTATTATTCCCCTTATTACTATTATTATTATCGCTATAACTGTGACTATTATCCTTATTACTATTATTATTATCGCTATAACTGCTATAATTATCGTTATTCCTATTATTATTATTGCTGTAACTGTTATTATTATCGTTATTACTATTATTATTAGCACTATAACTATTATTATTATCCTTATTACTATTTTTATTATCGCTATGACTGTTATTATTATCCTTATTCTATTATTACTATCCCTATTACTCTTGTCTCTATCCTTATAACTATTATTATTATGCTTATTACTATTATTATTATCCTTACTACTACTATTATTATCGCTATGAGTGTTATTATTATCCTTATTCTGTTATTACTATCCCTATTACTGTTCACTTTATCCTTATAACTATTATTATTATCCTTATAACTATTATTATTATGCTTATCACTATTATTATTATCCTTATTACTATTATTATTATCGCTATGATTGTTATTATTATCCTTATTCTATTATTTCTATCCCTATTACTCTTGTCTTTATCGTTATAACTATTATTATTATGCTTATTACTATTATTATTAGCACTATAACAATTATTATTATCCTTATTACTATTATTATTATCGCTATGACTGCTTTTATTATACTTATTCTATTATTACTATCCCTATTACTCTCGTCCTCATCCTTATGACTATTATTATTTCCCGTATTACTGTTACTATTATCACTATAACTATTATTATTTCCCTTACTACTATTATTATTATCGCTATAACTGTGATTATTATTCTTATTACTATTATGATTAGCTCTATAACTATTATTATTATCGCTATAACTATTATTATTATACCTATTCTATTATTACTATCCGTATTACTCTTGTCTTTATCCTGATAATTATTATTATTTCCCTTATTACTATTATTATTATCGCTATAACTGTTATTATTATCCTTATTACTATTATTATTATCGCTATAACTATTATTATTATCCTTACTTCTATTATGATTATCGCTATGACTGTTATTATTATACTTATTCTATTATTACTATCCCTATTACTCTTGTCTTTATCCTGATAATTATTATTATTTCCCTTATTACTATTATTATTAGCTCTATAATTATTATTATTATCCTTATTACAAGTATTATTAGCACTATAACTATTATGTTTATCCTTATTACCATTATTATTATCGCTATAACTATTATTATTATCCTTACTACTTTTATTATTATCGCTATGTCTGTTATTATTATCCTTATTCTATTATTACTATCCCTATTACTCTTCACTTTATCCTTAGAGCTATTATTATTATCGCTATAACTATTATTATTATCCTTATTACTATTATTACTAGCACTATAACTATTATTATTATCCTTATTACTATTATTATTATCGCTATAACTATTATTATTATCCTTATTACTATTATTATTATCGCTATGACTGTTATTATTATCCTTATTCTATTATTACTATCCCTATTACTCTTGTCTTTATCCTTACAACTATTATTATTAGCACTATAACTGTTATTATTATCATTATTACTATTATTATTATCGATATGACTGTTATTATTATCCTGATTCTATTATTACTATCCCCATTACTCTTCACTTTGTTATTATAACTATTATTAATATCGCTATAACTATTATTATTATCGCTATGACTGTTATTATTATACTTATTCTATTATTACTATCCCTATTACTCTTGTCTTTATCCTGATAATTATTATTATTTCCCTTATTACTATTATTATTAGTTCTATAACTATTATTATTATCCTTATTACAAGTATTATTAGCACTATAACTATTATGTTTATCCTTATTACTATTATTATTAACGCTATAACTATTATTATTATCATTAATACTATTATTATTATCGCTATAACTGTTATTATTATCCTTATTACTAGTATTATTAGCACTATAACTATTATTATTATTCTTATTACTAGTATTATTATCGCTATGACTGTTATTATTATTACAACTATTGTTATCATCCTTATTACTATTATTATTATCCTTATTAGTATTATTATTATTGCTATAGCTCTTATTATTATCCTTATTACTGGTATTACTAGCACTATAACTATTATTATTATCCTTAATACTATTATTATTATCGCTATGACTGTTATTATTATACTTATTCTATTATTACTATCCCTATTACTCTTCACTTTATCCTTAGAACTGTTATTATTATCGCTATTACTATTATTATTATCCTTATTACTATTATTACTAGCACTATAACTATTATTATTATCCTTATTACTATTATTATTGTCGCTATAACTATTATTATTATCCTTATTCTGTTATTACTATCCCTATGTCTCCTCACTTTATCCTTATAACTATTATTATTATGGCTATAACTATTATTCTTATCCTTATTACTATTATTACTAGCACTATACCTGTTATTATTATCCTTATTACTATTATTCTTAGCACTATAACTATTATTATTACCCTTATTACTATTATTATTGTCGCTATAACTATTATTATTATCCTTAATACTATTATTATTATCGCTATAACTATTATTATTATCCTTATCACTATTATTACTAGCACTATAACTATTATTATTATCCTTACTACTATTATTATTATCGCTATGACTTTTATTATTATACTTATTCTATTATTACTATCCCTATTACTCTTGTCTATATCCTGATAATTATTATTATTTCCCTTATTACTATTATTATTATCGCTATAACTGTTATTATTATCCTTATATCTAGTATTATTATCACTATAACTATTATTATTTCCCTTACTACTATTATTATTATCGCTATAACTGTGATTATTATCATTATTACTATTATTATTATCGCTATACCTGTTATTATTATCCTTATTACTAGTATTATTATCGCTATGACTGTTATTATTATCCTTATTCTATTATTACTATCAATATTACTCTTGTCTTTATCCTTACAACTATTATTAGTTGCACTGTAACTGTTATTATTATCATTATTACTATTATTATTATCGATATGACTGTTATTATTATCCTGATTCTATTATTACTATCCCCATTACTCTTCACTTTATTATTATAACTATTATTAATATCGCTATAACTATTATTATTATCGCTATGACTGTTGTTATTATACTTATTCTATTATTACTATCCCTATTACTCTTGTCCTCATCCTTATAACTATTATTATTTCCCTTATTACTATTATTATTACCGCTATAACTGTGATTATTATCCTTATTACTATTATTATTATCGCTATAACTGTTATAATTATCGTTATTCCTATTATTATTATCGCTATAACTATTATTATTATCCTTATTACTATTATTACTAGCACTATAACTAATATTATTATGCTTATTACTATTGTTATTATTGCTATGACTGTTTTTATTATTCTTATTCTATTATTACTATCCCTATTACTCTTGTCTTTATCCTGATAATTATTATTATTTCCCTTATTACTATTATTATTATCGCTATAACTGTTATTATTATCCTTATTACTAGTATTATTAGCACTATAATTATTATGTTTATCCTTATTACTATTATTATTCGCACTATAACTATTATTATTATCCTTATTACTATTATTATTATCGCTATAACTATTATTATTATCCTTACTACTATTATTATTATCGCTATACCTGTTATTATTATCCTTATTACTATTATTATTATCGCTATAACTGTTATTATTATCCTGATTACCACTATTATTAGCACTATAACTATTATTATTATCCCTATTACTCCTGTTATTATTATTACAACTATTGTTATCATCCTTATTACTATTATTATTATTGCTATAGCTCTTATTATTATCCTTATTACTAGTATTACTAGCACTATAACTATTATTATTATCCTTACTACTATTATTATTATCGCTATGACTGTTATTATTATACTTATTCTATTATTACTATCCCTATTACTCTTCACTTTATCCTTAGAACTGTTATTATTATCGCTATTACTATTATTATTATCCTTATTACTATTATTACTAGCACTATAACTATTATTATTATCCTTATTACTATTATTACTAGCACTATAACTAATATTATTATCCTTATTACTATTATTATTATTGCTATGACTGTTTTTATTATTCTTATTCTATTATTACTATCCCTATTACTCTTGTCTTTATCCTGATAATTATTATTATTTCCGTTATTACTATTATTATTATCGCTATAACTATTATGTTTATCCTTATTACTATTATTATTCGCACTATAACTATTATTATTATCCTTATTACTATTATTATTCGCACTATAAATATTATTATTATCCTTATTACTATTATTAGTAGCACTATAACTATTATTATCATCCTTATTACTATTATGATTATCGCTATACCTGTTATTATTATCCTTATTACTATTATTATTCGCACTATAACTATTATTATTATCCTTATTACTAGTATTATTAGCACTACAACTATTCTGTTTATCCTTGTTACTATTATTATTCGCACTATAACTATTATTATTATCCTTATTACTATTATTATTATCGCTATATCTATTATTATTATCCTTACTACTATTATTATTTTCGCTATGACTGTTATTATTATACTCATTCTATTATTACTATCCCTATTACTCTTTCTTTATCCTGATAATTATTTTTATTTCCCTTATTACTATTACTATTATCGCTATAACTGTTATTATTATCCTTATTACCAGTATTATTAGCACTATAACTATTATGTTTATCCTTATTACTATTATTATTCGCACTATAACTATTATTATTATCCTTATTACTATTATTATTATCGGTATGACTGTTACTATTATTATCATTAATACTATTATTATTATCCCTATTACTCCTGTTATTATTATTACAACTATTGTTATCATCCTTATTACTATTATTATTATTGCTATAGCTCTTATTATTATCCTTATTACTAGTATTACTAGCACTATAACTATTATTATTATCCTTACTACTATTATTATTATCGCTATGACTGTTATTATTATACTTATTCTATTATTACTATCCCTATTACTCTTCACTTTATCCTTAGAACTGTTATTATTATCGCTATTACTATTATTATTATCCTTATTACTATTATTACTAGCACTATAACTATTATTATTATCCTTATTACTATTATTATTGTCGCTATAACTATTATTATTATCCTTATTCTGTTATTACTATCCCTATGTCTCCTCACTTTATCCTTATAACTATTATTATTATGGCTATAACTATTATTATTATCCTTATTACTATTATTACTAGCACTATACCTGTTATTATTATCCTTATTACTATTATTCTTAGCACTATAACTATTATTATTACCCTTATTACTATTATTATTGTCGCTATAACTATTATTATTATCCTTATTACTATTATTATTATCGCTATAACTATTATTATTATCCTTATCACTATTATTATTATCGCTATGACTTTTATTATTATACTTATTCTATTATTACTATCCCTATTACTCTTGTCTATATCCTGATAATTATTATTATTTCCCTTATTACTATTATTATTATCGCTATACCTGTTATTATTATCCTTATTACTAGTATTATTATCGCTATGACTGTTATTATTATCCTTATTCTATTATTACTATCAATATTACTCTTGTCTTTATCCTTACAACTATTATTATTAGCACTGTAACTGTTATTATTATCATTATTACTATTATTATTATCGATATGACTGTTATTATTATCCTGATTCTATTATTACTATCCCCATTACTCTTCACTTTATTATTATAACTATTATTAATATCGCTATAACTATTATTATTATCGCTATGACTGTTGTTATTATACTTATTCTATTATTACTATCCCTATTACTCTTGTCTTTATCCTGATAATTATTATTATTTCCCTTATTACTATTATTATTAGCTCTATAATTATTATTATTATCCTTATTACAAGTATTATTAGCACTATAACTATTATGTTTATCCTTATTACCATTATTATTATCGCTATAACTATTATTATTATCCTTACTACTATTATTATTATCGCTATGTCTGTTATTATTATCCTTATTCTATTATTACTATCCCTATTACTCTTCACTTTATCCTTAGAGCTATTATTATTATCGCTATAACTATTATTATTATCCTTATTACTATTATTACTAGCACTATAACTATTATTATTATCCTTATTACTATTATTATTATCGCTATGACTGTTATTATTATCCTTATTCTATTATTACTATCCCTATTACTCTTGTCTTTATCCTTACAACTATTATTATTAGCACTATAACTGTTATTATTATCATTATTACTATTATTATTATCGATATGACTGGTATTATTATCCTGATTCTATTATTACTATCCCCATTACTCTTCACTTTGTTATTATAACTATTATTAATATCGCTATAACTATTATTATTATCGCTATGACTGTTATTATTATACTTATTCTACTATTACTATCCCTATTACTCTTGTCTTTATCCTGATAATTATTATTATTTCCCTTATTACTATTATTATTAGCTCTATAACTATTATTATTATCCTTATTACAAGTATTATTAGCACTATAACTATTATGTTTATCCTTATTACTATTATTATTAACGCTATAACTATTATTATTATCATTAATACTATTATTATTATCGCTATAACTGTTATTATTATCCTTATTACTAGTATTATTAGCACTATAACTATTATTATTATTCTTATTACTAGTATTATTATCGCTATGACTGTTATTATTATTACAACTATTGTTATCATCCTTATTACTATTATTATTATCCTTATTAGTATTATTATTATTGCTATAGCTCTTATTATTATCCTTATTACTAGTATTACTAGCACTATAACTATTATTATTATCCTTACTACTATTATTATTATCGCTATGACTGTTATTATTATACTTATTCTATTATTACTATCCCTATTACTCTTCACTTTATCCTTAGAACTGTTATTATTATCGCTATTACTATTATTATTATCCTTATTACTATTATTACTAGCACTATAACTATTATTATTATCCTTATTACTATTATTATTGTCGCTATAACTATTATTATTATCCTTATTCTGTTATTACTATCCCTATGTCTCCTCACTTTATCCTTATAACTATTATTATTATGGCTATAACTATTATTCTTATCCTTATTACTATTATTACTAGCACTATACCTGTTATTATTATCCTTATTACTATTATTCTTAGCACTATAACTATTATTATTACCCTTATTACTATTATTATTGTCGCTATAACTATTATTATTATCCTTATTACTATTATTATTATCGCTATAACTATTATTATTATCCTTATCACTATTATTACTAGCACTATAACTATTATTATTATCCTTACTACTATTATTATTATCGCTATGACTTTTATTATTATACTTATTCTATTATTACTATCCCTATTACTCTTGTCTATATCCTGATAATTATTATTATTTCCCTTATTACTATTATTATTATCGCTATAACTGTTATTATTATCCTTATATCTAGTATTATTATCACTATAACTATTATTATTTCCCTTACTACTATTATTATTATCCCTATAACTGTGATTATTATCATTATTACTATTATTATTATCGCTATACCTGTTATTATTATCCTTATTACTAGTATTATTATCGCTATGACTGTTATTATTATCCTTATTCTATTATTACTATCAATATTACTCTTGTCTTTATCCTTACAACTATTATTAGTAGCACTGTAACTGTTATTATTATCATTATTACTATTATTATTATCGATATGACTGTTATTATTATCCTGATTCTATTATTACTATCCCCATTACTCTTCACTTTATTATTATAACTATTATTAATATCGCTATAACTATTATTATTATCGCTATGACTGTTGTTATTATACTTATTCTATTATTACTATCCCTATTACTCTTGTCCTCATCCTTATAACTATTATTATTTCCCTTATTACTATTATTGTTACCGCTATAACTGTGATTATTATCCTTATTACTATTATTATTATCGCTATAACTGTTATAATTATCGTTATTCCTATTATTATTATCGCTATAACTATTATTATTATCCTTATTACTATTATTACTAGCACTATAACTAATATTATTATCCTTATTACTATTATTATTATTGCTATGACTGTTATTATTATCCTTATTACTAGTATTATTAGCACTATAATTATTATGTTTATCCTTATTACTATTATTATTCGCACTATAACTATTATTATTATCCTTATTACTATTATTATTATCGCTATAACTATTATTATTATCCTTACTACTATTATTATTATCGCTATACCTGTTATTATTATCCTTATTACTATTATTATTATCGCAATGACTGCTATTATTATACTTATTTTATTATTACTATCCCTATTACTCTTGTCCTCATCCTTATAACTATTATTATTCCCCTTATTACTATTATTATTATCGCTATAACTGTGACTATTATCCTTATTACTATTATTATTATCGCTATAACTGCTATAATTATCGTTATTCCTATTATTATTATTGCTGTAACTGTTATTATTATCGTTATTACTATTATTATTAGCACTATAACTATTATTATTATCCTTATTACTATTTTTATTATCGCTATGACTGTTATTATTATCCTTATTCTATTATTACTATCCCTATTACTCTTGTCTCTATCCTTATAACTATTATTATTATGCTTATTACTATTATTATTATCCTGACTACTACTATTATTATCGCTATGAGTGTTATTATTATCCTTATTCTGTTATTACTATCCCTATTACTGTTCACTTTATCCTTATAACTATTATTATTATCCTTATAACTATTATTATTATGCTTATCACTATTATTATTATCCTTACTACTACTATTATTATCGCTATGACTGTTATTATTATCCTTATTCTATTACTACTCTTCCTATTATTCTCCACTTTATACTTATAACTATTATTATTATCCTTATTACTATTATTATTATCGCTATGATTGTTATTATTATCCTTATTCTATTATTTCTATCCCTATTACTCTTGTCTTTATCGTTATAACTATTATTATTATGCTTATTACTATTATTATTAGCACTATAACAATTATTCTTATCCTTATTACTATTATTATTATCGCTATGACTGCTTTTATTATACTTATTCTATTATTACTATCCCTATTACTCTTGTCCTCATCCTTATGACTATTATTATTTCCCGTATTACTGTTACTATTATCACTATAACTATTATTATTTCCCTTACTACTATTATTATTATCGCTATAACTGTGATTATTATTCTTATTACTATTATGATTAGCTCTATAACTATTATTATTATCGCTATAACTATTATTATTATACCTATTCTATTATTACTATCCGTATTACTCTTGTCTTTATCCTGATAATTATTATTATTTCCCTTATTACTATTATTATTATCGCTATAACTGTTATTATTATCCTTATTACTATTATTATTATCGCTATAACTATTATTATTATCCTTACTTCTATTATGATTATCGCTATGACTGTTATTATTATACTTATTCTATTATTACTATCCCTATTACTCTTGTCTTTATCCTGATAATTATTATTATTTCCCTTATTACTATTATTATTAGCTATATAACTATTATTATTATCCTTATTACAAGTATTATTAGCACTATAACTATTATGTTTATCCTTATTCCCATTATTATTATCGCTATAACTATTATTATTATCCTTACTACTATTATTATTATCGCTATGTCTGTTATTATTATCCTTATTCTATTATTACTATCCCTATTACTCTTCACTTTATCCTGATAATTATTATTATTTCCCTTATTACTATTATTATTATCGCTATAACTGTTATTATTATCCTTATTACTAGTATTATTAGCACTATAATTATTATGTTTATCCTTATTACTATTATTATTCGCACTATAACTATTATTATTATCCTTATTACTATTATTATTATCACTATAACTATTATTATTATCCTTACTACTATTATTATTATCGCTATACCTGTTATTATTATCCTTATTACTATTATTATTATCGCTATAACTGTTATTATTATCCTTATTACCAGTATTATTAGCACTATAACTATTATGTTTATCCTTATTACTATTATTATTCGCACTATAACTATTATTATTATCCTTATTACTATTATTATTATCGGTATGACTGTTACTATTATTATCATTAATACTATTATTATTATCCCTATTACTCCTGTTATTATTATTACAACTATTGTTATCATCCTTATTACTATTATTATTATTGCTATAGCTCTTATTATTATCCTTATTACTAGTATTACTAGCACTATAACTATTATTATTATCCTTACTACTATTATTATTATCGCTATGACTGTTATTATTATACTTATTCTATTATTACTATCCCTATTACTCTTCACTTTATCCTTAGAACTGTTATTATTATCGCTATTACTATTATTATTATCCTTATTACTATTATTACTAGCACTATAACTATTATTATTATCCTTATTCTGTTATTACTATCCCTATGTCTCCTCACTTTATCCTTATAACTATTATTATTATGGCTATAACTATTATTATTATCCTTATTACTATTATTACTAGCACTATACCTGTTATTATTATCCTTATTACTATTATTCTTAGCACTATAACTATTATTATTACCCTTATTACTATTATTATTGTCGCTATAACTATTATTATTATCCTTATTACTATTATTATTACCCCTATAACTATTATTATTATCCTTATCACTATTATTATTATCGCTATGACTTTTATTATTATACTTATTCTATTATTACTATCCCTATTACTCTTGTCTATATCCTGATAATTATTATTATTTCCCTTATTACTATTATTATTATCGCTATACCTGTTATTATTATCCTTATTACTAGTATTATTATCGCTATGACTGTTATTATTATCCTTATTCTATTATTACTATCAATATTACTCTTGTCTTTATCCTTACAACTATTATTAGTAGCACTGTAACTGTTATTATTATCATTATTACTATTATTATTATCGATATGACTGTTATTATTATCCTGATTCTATTATTACTATCCCCATTACTCTTCACTTTATTGTTATAACTATTATTAATATCGCTATAACTATTATTATTATCGCTATGACTGTTGTTATTATACTTATTCTATTATTACTATCCCTATTACTCTTGTCCTCATCCTTATAACTATTATTATTTCCCTTATTACTATTATTATTACCGCTATAACTGTGATTATTATCCTTATTACTATTATTATTATCGCTATAACTGTTATAATTATCGTTATTCCTATTATTATTATCGCTATAACTATTATTATTATCGTTATTACTATTATTATTAGCACTATAACTATTATTATTATCCTTATTACTATTATTATTATTGCTATGACTGTTTTTATTATTCTTATTCTATTATTACTATCCCTATTACTCTTGTCTTTATCCTGATAATTATTATTATTTCCCTTATTACTATTATTATTATCGCTATAACTGTTATTATTATCCTTATTACTAGTATTATTAGCACTATAATTATTATGTTTATCCTTATTACTATTATTATTCGCACTATAACTATTATTATTATCCTTATTACTATTATTATTATCGCTATAACTATTATTATTATCCTTACTACTATTATTATTATCGCTATACCTGTTATTATTATCCTTATTACTATTATTATTATCGCTATGACTGTTATTATTATACTTATTCGATTATTACTATCCCTATTACTCTTGTCTTTATCCTGATAATTATTATTATTTCCCTTATTACTATTATTATTATCGCTATAACTGTTATTATTATCCTTATTACTAGTATTATTAGCACTATAATTATTATGTTTATCCTTATTACTATTATTATTCGCACTATAACTATTATTATTATCCTTATTACTATTATTATTATCACTATAACTATTATTATTATCCTTACTACTATTATTATTATCGCTATACCTGTTATTATTATCCTTATTACTATTATTATTATCGCTATAACTGTTATTATTATCCTTATTACTATTATTATTATCGGTATGACTGTTACTATTATTATCATTAATACTATTATTACTATCCCTATTACTCTTGTCTTTATCCTGATAATTATTATTATTTCCCTTATTACTATTATTATTATCGCTATAACTGTTATTATTATCCTTATTACTAGTATTATTATCACTATAACTATTATTATTTCCCTTATTACTATTATTATTATCGCTATAATTGTGATTATTATCATTATTACTATTATTATTATCGCTATACCTGTTATTATTATCCTTATTACTAGTATTATTATCGCTATGACTGTTATTATTATCCTTATTCTATTATTACTATCAATATTACTCTTGTCTTTATCCTTACAACTATTATTATTAGCACTGTAACTGTTATTATAATCATTATTACTATTATTATTATCGATATGACTGTTATTATTATCCTGATTCTATTATTACTATCCCCATTACTCTTCACTTTATTATTATAACTATTATTAATATCGCTATAACTATTATTATTATCGCTATGACTGTTGTTATTATCCTTATTCTATTATTACTATCCCTATTACTCTTCTCTTTATCCTGATAATTATTATTATTTCCCTTATTACTATTATTATTATCGCTATACCTGTTATTATTATCCGCATTACTATTATTATTATCGCTATGACTGCTATTATTATACTTATTCTATTATTACTATCCCTATTACTCTTGTCCTCATCCTTATAACTATTATTATTTCCCTTATTACTATTATTATTATCGCTATAACTGTGATTATTATCCTTATTACTATTATTATTATCGCTATAACTGTTATAATTATCGTTATTCCTATTATTAATATCGCTATAACTATTATTATTATCGCTATGACTGTTATTATTATACTTATTCTATTAATACTATCCCTATTACTCTTGTCTTTATCCTGATAATTATTATTATTTCCCGTATTACTATTATTATTAGCTCTATAACTATTATTATTATCCTTATTACAAGTATTATTAGCACTATAACTATTATGTTTATCCTTATTACTATTATTATTAGCGCTATAGCTATTATTATTATCATTAATACTATTATTATTATCGCTATAACTGTTATTATTATCCTTATTACTAGTATTAGTACCACAATAACTATTATGTTTATCCTTATTACTATTATTATTCGGACTATAACTATTATTATTATCCTTACTACTATTGTTATTATCGCTATGACTGTTATTATTATCCTTATTCTATTATTACTATCCCAATTACTCTTGTCTTTATCCTTATAACTATTATTATTATCCTGATTACTATTATTATTATCGCTATATCTGTTATTATTATCCTTATTACTATTATTATTATCGCTATGACTGCTATTATTATACTTATTCTATTATTACTATCCCTATTACTCTTGTCCTCAACCTTATAACTATTATTATTTCCCTTACTACTATTATTATTATCGCTATAATTGTGATTATTATCCTTATTACTATTATTATTATCGCTATAACTGTTATAATTATCGTTATTCCTATTATTATTATTGCTGTAACTGTTATTATTATCCTTATTACTAGTATTATTAGCACCATAACTATTATTATTATCCTTATTACTATTATTATTATCGCTATGACTGTTATTATTATCCTTATTACTATTATTATTATCGCTATAACTATTATTATTATCCTTACTACTATTATTATTAACGCTATACCTGTTATTATTATCCTTATTACTGTATATTATTATCGCTATGACTGCTATTATTATATTTATTCTATTATTACTATCCCTATTACTCTTGTCCTCATCCTTATAACTATTATTATTTCCCTTATTACTATTATTATTATCGCTATACCTGTTATTATTATCCTTATTACTAGTATTATTATCGCTATGACTGTTATTATTATCCTTATTCTATTATTACTATCAATATTACTCTTGTCTTTATCCTTACAACTATTATTAGTAGCACTGTAACTGTTATTATTATCATTATTACTATTATTATTATCGATATGACTGTTATTATTATCCTGATTCTATTATTACTATCCCCATTACTCTTCACTTTATTGTTATAACTATTATTAATATCGCTATAACTATTATTATTATCGCTATGACTGTTGTTATTATACTTATTCTATTATTACTATCCCTATTACTCTTGTCCTCATCCTTATAACTATTATTATTTCCCTTATTACTATTATTATTACCGCTATAACTGTGATTATTATCCTTATTACTATTATTATTATCGCTATAACTGTTATAATTATCGTTATTCCTATTATTATTATCGCTATAACTATTATTATTATCGTTATTACTATTATTATTAGCACTATAACTATTATTATTATCCTTATTACTATTATTATTATTGCTATGACTGTTTTTATTATTCTTATTCTATTATTACTATCCCTATTACTCTTGTCTTTATCCTGATAATTATTATTATTTCCCTTATTACTATTATTATTATCGCTATAACTGTTATTATTATCCTTATTACTAGTATTATTAGCACTATAATTATTATGTTTATCCTTATTACTATTATTATTCGCACTATAACTATTATTATTATCCTTATTACTATTATTATTATCGCTATAACTATTATTATTATCCTTACTACTATTATTATTATCGCTATACCTGTTATTATTATCCTTATTACTATTATTATTATCGCTATGACTGTTATTATTATACTTATTCGATTATTACTATCCCTATTACTCTTGTCTTTATCCTGATAATTATTATTATTTCCCTTATTACTATTATTATTATCGCTATAACTGTTATTATTATCCTTATTACTAGTATTATTAGCACTATAATTATTATGTTTATCCTTATTACTATTATTATTCGCACTATAACTATTATTATTATCCTTATTACTATTATTATTATCACTATAACTATTATTATTATCCTTACTACTATTATTATTATCGCTATACCTGTTATTATTATCCTTATTACTATTATTATTATCGCTATAACTGTTATTATTATCCTTATTACTATTATTATTATCGGTATGACTGTTACTATTATTATCATTAATACTATTATTACTATCCCTATTACTCTTGTCTTTATCCTGATAATTATTATTATTTCCCTTATTACTATTATTATTATCGCTATAACTGTTATTATTATCCTTATTACTAGTATTATTATCACTATAACTATTATTATTTCCCTTATTACTATTATTATTATCGCTATAATTGTGATTATTATCATTATTACTATTATTATTATCGCTATACCTGTTATTATTATCCTTATTACTAGTATTATTATCGCTATGACTGTTATTATTATCCTTATTCTATTATTACTATCAATATTACTCTTGTCTTTATCCTTACAACTATTATTATTAGCACTGTAACTGTTATTATAATCATTATTACTATTATTATTATCGATATGACTGTTATTATTATCCTGATTCTATTATTACTATCCCCATTACTCTTCACTTTATTATTATAACTATTATTAATATCGCTATAACTATTATTATTATCGCTATGACTGTTGTTATTATCCTTATTCTATTATTACTATCCCTATTACTCTTCTCTTTATCCTGATAATTATTATTATTTCCCTTATTACTATTATTATTATCGCTATACCTGGTATTATTATCCGCATTACTATTATTATTATCGCTATGACTGCTATTATTATACTTATTCTATTATTACTATCCCTATTACTCTTGTCCTCATCCTTATAACTATTATTATTTCCCTTATTACTATTATTATTATCGCTATAACTGTGATTATTATCCTTATTACTATTATTATTATCGCTATAACTGTTATAATTATCGTTATTCCTATTATTAATATCGCTATAACTATTATTATTATCGCTATGACTGTTATTATTATACTTATTCTATTAATACTATCCCTATTACTCTTGTCTTTATCCTGATAATTATTATTATTTCCCGTATTACTATTATTATTAGCTCTATAACTATTATTATTATCCTTATTACAAGTATTATTAGCACTATAACTATTATGTTTATCCTTATTACTATTATTATTAGCGCTATAGCTATTATTATTATCATTAATACTATTATTATTATCGCTATAACTGTTATTATTATCCTTATTACTAGTATTAGTACCACAATAACTATTATGTTTATCCTTATTACTATTATTATTCGGACTATAACTATTATTATTATCCTTACTACTATTGTTATTATCGCTATGACTGTTATTATTATCCTTATTCTATTATTACTATCCCAATTACTCTTGTCTTTATCCTTATAACTATTATTATTATCCTGATTACTATTATTATTATTGCTATACCTGTTATTATTATCCTTATTACTATTATTATTATCGCTATGACTGCTATTATTATACTTATTCTATTATTACTATCCCTATTACTCTTGTCCTCAACCTTATAACTATTATTATTTCCCTTACTACTATTATTATTATCGCTATAATTGTGATTATTATCCTTATTACTATTATTATTATCGCTATAACTGTTATAATTATCGTTATTCCTATTATTATTATTGCTGTAACTGTTATTATTATCCTTATTACTAGTATTATTAGCACCATAACTATTATTATTATCCTTATTACTATTATTATTATCGCTATGACTGTTATTATTATCCTTATTACTATTATTATTATCGCTATAACTATTATTATTATCCTTACTACTATTATTATTAACGCTATACCTGTTATTATTATCCTTATTACTGTATATTATTATCGCTATGACTGCTATTATTATATTTATTCTATTATTACTATCCCTATTACTCTTGTCCTCATCCTTATAACTATTATTATTTCCCTTATTACTATTATTATTATCGCTATAACTGTGACTATTATCCTTATTACTATTATTATTATCGCTATAACTGTTATTATTATCCTTATTCTATTATTACTATCCCTATTACTCTTGCCTCTATCCTTATAACTATTATTATTATGCTTATTACTATTATTATTATCCTTACTACTACTATTATTATCGCTATGAGTGTTATTATTATCCTTATTCTGTTATTACTATCCCTATTACTGTTCACTTTATCCTTATAACTATTATTATTATCCTTATAACTATTATTATTATGCTTATCACTATTATTATTATCCTTACTACTACTATTATTATCGCTATGATTGTTATTATTATCCTTATTCTATTATTTCTATCCCTATTACTCTTGTCTTTATCGTTATAACTATTATTATTATGCCTATTACTATTATTATTAGCACTATAACAATTATTATTATCCTTATTACTATTATTATTATCGCTATGACTGCTTTTATTATACTTATTCTATTATTACTATCCCTATTACTCTCGTCCTCATCCTTATGACTATTATTATTTCCCGTATTACTGTTACTATTATCACTATAACTATTATTATTTCCCTTACTACTATTATTATTATCGTTATAACTGTGATTATTATCCTTATTACTATTATGATTAGCTCTATAACTATTATTATTATCGCTATAACTATTATTATTATACTTATTCTATTATTACTATCCCTATTACTCATGTCTTTATCCTGATAATTATTATTATTTCCCTTATTACTATTATTATTATCGCTATAACTGTTATTATTATCCTTATTACTATTATTATTATCGCTATAACTGTGATTATTATCCTTATTACTATTATTATTATCGCTATAAGTGTTATAATTATCGTCATTCCTATTATTATTATTTCTGTAACTGTTATTATTATCGTTATTACTATTATTATTAGCACTATAACTATTATTATTATCCTTATTACTATTATTATTATCGCTATGACTGTTATTATTATCCTTATTCTATTCTTACTATCCCTATTACTCTTCACTTTATCCTTATAACTATTATTATTATCCTTATAACTATTATTATTATCGCTATAACTATTATTATTATCCTTATTACTATTATTACTAGCACTATAACTAATATTATTATCCTTATTACTATTATTATTATTGCTATGACTGTTTTTATTATTCTTATTCTATTATTACTATCCCTATTACTCTTGTCTTTATCCTGATAATTATTATTATTTCCCTTATTACTATTATTATTATCCTTATTACTAGTATTATTAGCACTATAATTATTATGTTTATCCTTATTACTATTATTATTCGCACTATAACTATTATTATTATCCTTATTACTATTATTATTATCGCTATAACTATTATTATTATCCTTACTACTATTATTATTATCGCTATACCTGTTATTATTATCCTTATTACTATTATTATTATCGCTATGACTGCTATTATTATATTTATTCTATTATTACTATCCCTATTACTCTTGTCCTCATCCTTATAACTATTATTATTTCCCTTATTACTATTATTATTATCGCTATAACTGTGATTATTATCCTTATTACTATTATTATTATCGCTATAACTGTT
Source organism: Megachile ligniseca (assembly GCA_945859555.1). Taxonomy (NCBI): domain Eukaryota; kingdom Metazoa; phylum Arthropoda; class Insecta; order Hymenoptera; family Megachilidae; genus Megachile; species Megachile ligniseca. The sequence continues at coordinate 63,960 of CAMAOC010000244.1, forward strand.
ATAATTATCGTTATTCCTATTATTATTATTGCTGTAACTGTTATTATTATCGTTATTACTATTATTACTAGCACTATAACTATTATTATTATCCTTATTACTATTATTATTATTGCTATGAATGTTTTTATTATTCTTTTTCTATTATTACTATCCCTATTACTCTTCTCTTTATCCTGATAATTATTATTATTTCCCTTATTACTATTATTATTATCGCTATACCTGTTATTATTATCCTTATTACTATTATTATTATCGCTATGACTGTTATTATTATCCTTATTCTATTATTACTATCCCTATTACTCTTCACTTTATCCTTATAACTATTATTATTATCCTTATAACTATTATTATTATCGCTATAACTGTTATTATTATCCTTATTACTAGTATTATTAGCACTATAACTATTATTATTATTCTTATTACTAGTATTATTATCGCTATGACTGTTATTATCATCCTTATTACTAGTATTAGTACCACAATAACTATTATGTTTATCCTTATTACTATTATTATTCGCACTATAACTATTATTATTATCCTTACTACTATTATTATTATCGCTATGACTGTTATTATTATCCTTATTCTATTATTACTATCCCTATTACTCTTGTCTTTATCCTTATAACTATTATTATTATCCTGATTACTATTATTATTATCGCTATACCTGTTATTATTATCCTTATTACTATTATTATTATCGTTATAACTGTTATAATTATCGTTATTCGTATTATTATTATTGCTGTAACTGTTATTATTATCGTTATTACTATTATTACTAGCACTATAACTATTATTATTATCCTTATTACTATTATTATTATTGCTATGACTGTTTTTATTATTCTTATTCTATTATTACTATCCCTATTACTCTTGTCTTTATCCTGATAATTATTATTATTTCCCTTATTACTATTATTATTATCGCTATAACAGTTATTATTATCCTTATTACTAGTATTATTAGCACTATAATTATTATGTTTATCCTTATTACTATTATTATTCGCACTATAACTATTATTATTATCCTTATTACTATTATTATTATCGCTATAACTATTATTATTATCATTAATACTATTATTATTATCGCTATAACTGTTATTATTATCCTTATTACTATATTATTAGCACTATAACTATTATTATTATTCTTATTACTAGTATTATTATCGCTATGACTGTTATTATTATCCTTATCACTAGTATTAGTACCACAATAACTATTATGTTTATCCTTATTACTATTATTATTAGCGCTATAACTATTATTATTATCATTAATACTATTATTATTATCGCTATAACTGTTATTATTATCCTTATTACTAGTATTAGTACCACAATAACAATTATGTTTATCCTTATTACTATTATTATTCGCACTATAACTGTTATTATTATCCTTATTACTATTACTACTGTCGCTATAACTATTATCATTATCCTTATTACTATTATTATTATCGCTATGACTGTTATTGTTATCCTTATTACTAGTATTATTAGCACTATAACTATTATTATTATCCTTATTACTATTATTATTATGCTTATTACTATTATTATTAGCACTATAACTATTATTAATATACTTATTACTATTATTATTATCGCTATGACTGCTTTTATTATACTTATTCTATTATTACTATCCCTATTACTCTTGTCCTCATCCTTATAACTATTATTATTTCCCGTATTACTGTTACTATTATCACTATAACTATTATTATTTCCCTTACTACTATTACTATTATCGCTATAACTGTGATTATTATCCTTATTACTATTATTATTATCGCTATAACTGTTATAATTATCGTTATTCCTATTATTATTATTGCTGTAACTGTTATTATTATCCTTATTACTAGTATTATTATCGCTATGACTGTTATTATTATCCTTATTACTAGTATTAGTACCACAATAACTATTCTGTTTATCCTTATTACTATTATTATTCGCACTATAACTATTATTATTATCCTTACTACTACTATTATTATCGCTATGACTGTTATTATTATCCTTATTCTATTATTACTATCCCTATTACTCTTGTCCTCATCCTTATAACTATTATTATTTCCCTTATTACTATTATTATTATCGCTATAACTGTGATTATTATCCTTATTACTATTATTATTATCGCTATAACTGTTATAATTATCGTTATTCCTATTATTATTATTGCTGTAACTGTTATTATTATCGTTATTACTATTATTATTAGCACTATAACTATTATTATTATCCTTATTACTATTATTATTATCGCTATGACTGTTATTATTATCCTTATTCTATTATTACTATCCCTATTACTCTTCACTTTATCCTTATAACTATTATTATTATCCTTATAACTATTATTATTATCGCTATAACTATTATTATTATCCTTATTACTATTATTACTAGCACTATAACTAATATTATTATCCTTATTACTATTATTATTATTGCTATAACTATTATTATTATCCTTACTACTATTATTATTATCGCTATACCTGTTATTATTATCCTTATTACTATTATTATTATCGCTATGACTGCTATTATTATATTTATTCTATTATTACTATCCCTATTACTCTTGTCCTCATCCTTATAACTATTATTATTTCCCTTATTACTATTATTATTATCGCTATAACTGTTATAATTATCGTTATTCCTATTATTATTATTGCTGTAACTGTTATTATTATCGTTGTTACTATTATTATTATTGCTATGACTGTTTTTATTATTCTTATTCTATTATTACTATCCCTATTACTCTTGTCTTTATCCTGATAATTATTATTATTTCCCTTATTACTATTATTATTATCGTAATGACTGCTATTATTATACTTATTCTATTATTATTATCGCTATAACTGTTATAATTATCGTTATTCCTATTATTATTATTGCTGTAACTGTTATTATTATCGTTATTACTATTATTATTAGCACTATAACTATTATTATTATCCTTATTACTATTTTTATTATCGCTATGACTGTTATTATTATCCTTATTCTATTATTACTATCCCTATTACTCTTGTCTCTATCCTTATAACTATTATTTTTATGCTTATTACTATTATTATTATCCTTACTACTACTATTATTATCGCTATGACTGTTATTATTATCCTTATTCTGTTATTACTATCCCTATTACTGTTCACTTTATCCTTATAACTATTATTATTATCCTTATAACTATTATTATTATGCTTATCACTATTATTATTATCCTTACTCCTACTATTATTATCGCTATGACTGTTATTATTATCCTTATTCTATTATTATTATCGCTATGATTGTTATTATTATCCTTATTCTATTATTATTATTGCTATGACTGTTTTTATTATTCTTATTCTATCATTACTATCCCTATTACTCTTGTCTTTATCCTGATAATTATTATTATTTCCCTTATTACTATTATTATTATCGCTATAACTGTTATTATTATCCTTATTACTAGTATTATTAGCACTATAATTATTATGTTTATCCTTATTACTATTATTATTCGGACTATAACTATTATTATTATCCTTATTACTATTATTATTATCGCTATAACTATTATTATTATCCTTACTACTATTATTATTATCGCTATACCTGTTATTATTATCCTTATTACTATTATTATTATCGCAATGACTGCTATTATTATACTTATTCTATTATTACTATCCCTTTTACTCTTGTCCTCATCCTTATAACTATTATTATTTCCCTTATTACTATTATTATTATCGCTATAACTGTGACTATTATCCTTATTACTATTATTATTATCGCTATAACTGTTATAATTATCGTTATTCCTATTATTATTATTGCTGTAACTGTTATTATTATCGTTATTACTATTATTATTAGCACTATAACTATTATTATTATCCTTATTACTATTTTTATTATCGCTATAACTATTATTATTATCCCTATTACTCTTGTCATTATCCTTGCAACTATTGTTATCATCCTTATTACTATTATTATTATCCTCATTACTATTATTATTATTGCTATAGCTCTTATTATTATGCTTATTACTAGTATTATTAGCACTATAACTATAATGTTTATCCTTATTACTGTTATTATTCGCACTATAACTATTATTATTATCCTCATTACTATTATTATTATCCTTATTACTATTATTATTATCGCTATGACTGCTATTATTATATTTATTCTATTATTACTATCCCCATTACTCTTGTCCTCATCCTTATAACTATTATTATTTCCCTTATTACTATTATTATTATCGCTATAACTGTGACTATTATCCTTATTACTATTATTATTATCGCTATAACTGTTATAATTATCGTTATTCCTATTATTATTATTGCTGTAACTGTTATTATTATCGTTGTTACTATTATTATTAGCACTGGAACTATTATTATTATCCTTATTACTATTTTTATTATCGCTATGACTGTTATTATTATCCTTATTCTATTATTACTATCCCTATTACTCTCCAATTTATACTTATAACTATTATTATTATCCTTATTACTATTATTATTATCGCTATGATTGTTATTATTATCCTTATTCTATTATTACTATCCCTATTACTCTTCACTTTATCCTTAGAACTATTATTATTATCGATATAACTATTATTATTATCCTTATTACTATTATTACTAGCACTATAACTATTATTATTATCCTTATTACTATTATTATTATTGCTATGACTGTTTTTATTATTCTTATTCTATTATTACTATCCCTATTACTCTTGTCTTTATCCTGATAATTATTATTATTTCCCTTATTACTATTATTATTATCGCTATACCTGTTATTATTATCCTTATTACTATTATTATTATCGCAATGACTGCTATTATTATACTTATTCTATTATTACTATCCCTTTTACTCTTGTCCTCATCCTTATAAATATTATTATTTCCCTTATTACTATTATTATTATCGCTATAACTGTTATAATTATCGTTATTCCTATTATTATTATTGCTGTAACTGTTATTATTATCGTTATTACTATTAGTATTAGCACTATAACTATTATTATTATCCTTATTACTATTTTTATTATCGCTATGACTGTTATTATTATCCTTATTCTATTATTACTATCCCTATTACTCTTGTCTCTATCCTTATAACTATTATTATTATGCTTATTACTATTATTATTATCCTTACTACTACTATTATTATCGCTATGAGTGTTATTATTATCCTTATTCTGTTATTACTATCCCTATTACTGTTCACTTTATCCTTATAACTATTATTATTATCCTTATAACTATTATTATTATGCTTATCACTATTATTATTATCCTTACTACTACTATTATTATCGCTATGACTGTTATTATTATCCTTATTCTATTACTACTATCCCTATTATTCTCCACTTTATACTTATAACTATTATTATTATCCTTATTACTATTATTATTATCGCTATGATTGTTATTATTATCCTTATTCTATTATTTCTATCCCTATTACTCTTGTCTTTATCGTTATAACTATTATTATTATGCTTATTACTATTATTATTAGCACTATAACAATTATTATTATCGTTATTACTATTATTATTATCGCTATGACTGCTTTTATTATACTTATTCTATTATTACTATCCCTATTACTCTCGTCCTCATCCTTATAACTATTATTATTTCCCGTATTACTGTTACTATTATCACTATAACTATTATTATTTCCCTTACTACTATTATTATTATCGCTATAACTGTGATTATTATCCTTATTACTATTATGATTAGCTCTATAACTATTATTATTATCGCTATAACTATTATTATTATCCCTATTACTCTTGTCATTATCCTTGCAACTATTGTTATCATCCTTATTACTATTATTATTATCCTTACTACTATTATTATTATCGCTATACCTGTTATTATTATCCTTATTACTATTATTATTATCGCTATGACTGCTATTATTATATTTATTCTATTATTACTATCCCTATTACTCTTGTCCTCATCCTTATAACTATTATTATTTCCCTTATTACTATTATTATTATCGCTATAACTGTGACTATTATCCTTATTACTATTATTATTATCGCTATAACTGTTATAATTATCGTTATTCCTATTATTATTTATTGCTGTAACTGTTATTATTATCGTTATTACTATTATTATTAGCACTATAACTATTATTATTATCCTTATTACTATTTTTATTATCGCTATGACTGTTATTATTATCCTTATTCTATTATTACTATCCCTATTACTCTTGTCTCTATCCTTATAACTATTATTTTTATGCTTATTACTATTATTATTATCCTTACTACTACTATTGTTATCGCTATGACTGTTATTATTATCCTTATTCTGTTATTACTATCCCTATTACTGTTCACTTTATCCTTATAACTATTATTATTATCCTTATAACTATTATTATTATCCTTATTTCTATTATTATTATCGCTATGATTGTTATTATTATCCTTATTCTATTATTACTATCCCTATTACTCTTGTCTCTATCCTTATAACTATTATTATTATGCTTATTACTATTATTATTATCCTTACTACTACTATTATTATCGCTATGACTGTTATTATTATCCTTATTCTGTTATTACTATCCCTATTACTGTTCACTTTATCCTTATAACTATTATTATTATCCTTATAACTATTATTATTATGCTTATCACTATTATTATTATCCTTACTCCTACTATTATTATCGCTATGACTGTTATTATTATCCTTATTCTATTATTATTATCGCTATGATTGTTATTATTATCCTTATTCTATTATTATTATTGCTATGACTGTTTTTATTATTCTTATTCTATCATTACTATCCCTATTACTCTTGTCTTTATCCTGATAATTATTATTATTTCCCTTATTACTATTATTATTATCGCTATAACTGTTATTATTATCCTTATTACTAGTATTATTAGCACTATAATTATTATGTTTATCCTTATTACTATTATTATTCGGACTATAACTATTATTATTATCCTTATTACTATTATTATTATCGCTATAACTATTATTATTATCCTTACTACTATTATTATTATCGCTATACCTGTTATTATTATCCTTATTACTATTATTATTATCGCAATGACTGCTATTATTATACTTATTCTATTATTACTATCCCTTTTACTCTTGTCCTCATCCTTATAACTATTATTATTTCCCTTATTACTATTATTATTATCGCTATAACTGTGACTATTATCCTTATTACTATTATTATTATCGCTATAACTGTTATAATTATCGTTATTCCTATTATTATTATTGCTGTAACTGTTATTATTATCGTTATTACTATTATTATTAGCACTATAACTATTATTATTATCCTTATTACTATTTTTATTATCGCTATAACTATTATTATTATCCCTATTACTCTTGTCATTATCCTTGCAACTATTGTTATCATCCTTATTACTGTTATTATTCGCACTATAACTATTATTATTATCCTCATTACTATTATTATTATCATTATTACTATTATTATTGTCGATATAACTATTATTATTATCCTTACTACTATTATGATTATCGCTATGACTGTTATTATTATACTTATTCTATTATTACTGTCCCTATTACTCTTGTCTTTATCCTGATAATTATTATTATTTCCCTTATTACTATTATTATTATCGCTATAACTGTGATTATTATTATTATTACTATTATTATTATCGCTATACCTGTTATTATTATCCTTATTACTATTATTATTATCGCTATGACTGCTATTATTATCCTTATTCTATTATTACTATCCCTATTACTCTCCACTTTATCCTTATAACTATTATTATTATCTTTATTACTATTATTATTATCGCTATGATTGTTATTATTATCCTTATTCTATTATTTCTATCCCTATTACTCTTGTCTTTATCGTTATAACTATTATTATTATGCTTATTACTATTATTATTAGCACTATAACAATTATTATTAGCCTTATTACTATTATTATTATCGCTATGACTGCTTTTATTATCCTTATTCTATTATTTCTATCCCTATTACTCTTGTCTTTATCGTTATAAATATTATTATTATGCTTATTACTATTATTATTATCGCTATAACTATTATTATTATCCTTACTACTATTATTATTATCGCTATACCTGTTATTATTATCCTTATTACTATTATTATTATCGCTATGACTGCTATTATTATATTTATTCTATTATACTATCCCCATTACTCTTGTCCTCATCCTTATAACTATTATTATTTCCCTTATTACTATTATTATTATCGCTATAACTGTGACTATTATCCTTATTACTATTATTATTATCGCTATAACTGTTATAATTATCGTTATTCCTATTATTATTATTGCTGTAACTGTTATTATTATCGTTGTTACTATTATTATTAGCACTGGAACTATTATTATTATCCTTATTACTATTTTTATTATCGCTATGACTGTTATTATTATCCTTATTCTATTATTACTATCCCTATTACTCTCCAATTTATACTTATAACTATTATTATTATCCTTATTACTATTATTATTATGCTTATCACTATTATTATTATCCTTACTCCTACTATTATTATCGCTATGACTGTTATTATTATCCTTATTCTATTATTACTATCCCTATTACTCACCACTTTATACTTATAACTATTATTATTATCCTTATTACTCTTATTATTATCGCTATGATTGTTATTATTATCCTTATTCTATTATTACTATCCCTATTACTCTTCACTTTATCCTTAGAACTATTATTATTATCGATATAACTATTATTATTATCCTTATTACTATTATTACTAGCACTATAACTATTATTATTATCCTTATTACTATTATTATTATTGCTATGACTGTTTTTATTATTCTTATTCTATTATTACTATCCCTATTACTCTTGTCTTTATCCTGATAATTATTATTATTTCCCTTATTACTATTATTATTATCGCTATAACTGTTATTATTATCCTTATTACTAGTATTATTAGCACTATAATTATTATGTTTATCCTTATTACTATTATTATTCGGACTATAACTATTATTATTATCCTTATTACTATTAATATTATCGCTATAACTATTATTATTATCCTTACTACTATTATTATTATCGCTATACCTGTTATTATTATCCTTATTACTATTATTATTATCGCTATGACTGCTATCATTATATTTATTCTATTATTACTATCCCTATTACTCTTGTCCTCATCCTTATAACTATTATTATTTCCCTTATTACTATTATTATTATCGCTATAACTGTGACTATTATCCTTATTACTATTATTATTATCGCTATAACTGTTATAATTATCGTTATTCCTATTATTATTATTGCTGTAACTGTTATTATTATCGTTATTACTTTTATTATTAGCACTATAACTATTATTATTATCCTTATTACTATTTTTATTATCGCTATGACTGTTATTATTATCCTTATTCTATTATTACTATCCCTATTACTCTTGTCTCTATCCTTATAACTATTATTATTATGCTTATTACTATTATTATTATCCTTACTACTACTATTATTATCGCTATGAGTGTTATTATTATCCTTATTCTGTTATTACTATCCCTATTATTCTCCACTTTATACTTATAACTATTATTATTATCCTTATTACTATTATTATTATCGCTATGATTGTTATTATTATCCTTATTCTATTATTTCTATCCCTATTACTCTTGTCTTTATCGTTATAACTATTATTATTATGCTTATTACTATTATTATTAGCACTATAACAATTATTATTATCGTTATTACTATTATTATTATCGCTATGACTGCTTTTATTATACTTATTCTATTATTACTATCCCTATTACTCTCGTCCTCATCCTTATAACTATTATTATTTCCCGTATTACTGTTACTATTATCACTATAACTATTATTATTTCCCTTACTACTATTATTATTATCGCTATAACTGTGATTATTATCCTTATTACTATTATGATTAGCTCTATAACTATTATTATTATAGCTATAACTATTATTATTATGCCTATTACTCTTGTCATTATCCTTGCAACTATTGTTATCATCCTTATTACTATTATTATTATTATTGCTATAGCTCTTATTATTATGCTTATTACTAGTATTATTAGCACTATAACTATAATGTTTATCCTTATTACTGTTATTATTCGCACTATAACTATTATTATTATCCTCATTACTATTATTATTATCATTATTACTATTATTATTGTCGATATAACTATTATTATTATCCTTACTACTATTATGATTATCGCTATGACTGTTATTATTATACTTATTCTATTATTACTGTCCCTATTACTCTTGTCTTTATCCTGATAATTATTATTATTTCCCTTATTACTATTATTATTATCGCTATAAGTGTGATTATTATTATTATTACTATTATTATTATCGCTATACCTGTTATTATTATCCTTATTACTATTATTATTATCGCTATGACTGCTATTATTATCCTTATTCTATTATTACTATCCCTATTACTTTCCACTTTATCCTTATAACTATTATTATTATCTTTATTACTATTATTATTATCGCTATGATTGTTATTATTATCCTTATTCTATTATTTCTATCCCTATTACTCTTGTCTTTATCGTTATAACTATTATTATTATGCTTATTACTATTATTATTAGCACTATAACAATTATTATTAGCCTTATTACTATTATTATTATTGCTATGACTGCTTTTATTATCCTTATTCTATTATTTCTATCCCTATTACTCTTGTCTTTATCGTTATAACTATTATTATTATGCTTATTACTATTATTATTATCGCTATAACTATTATTATTATCCTTACTACTATTATTATTATCGCTATACCTGTTATTATTATCCTTATTACTATTATTATTATCGCTATGGCTGCTATTATTATATTTATTCTATTATTACTATCCCTATTACTCTTGTCCTCATCCTTATAACTATTATTATTTCCCTTATTACTATTATTATTATCGCTATAACTGTGACTATTATCCTTATTACTATTATTATTATCGCTATAACTGTTATAATTATCGTTATTCCTATTATTATTATTGCTGTAACTGTTATTATTATCGTTATTACTATTATTATTAGCACTATAACTATTATTATTATCCTTATTACTATTTTTATTATCGCTATGACTGTTATTATTATCCTTATTCTATTATTACTATCCCTATTACTCTTGTCTCTATCCTTATAACTATTATTTTTATGCTTATTACTATTATTATTATCCTTACTACTACTATTATTATCGCTATGACTGTTATTATTATCCTTATTCTGTTATTACTATCCCTATTACTGTTCACTTTATCCTTATAACTATTATTATTATCCTTATAACTATTATTATTATCCTTATTTCTATTATTATTATCGCTATGATTGTTATTATTATCCTTATTCTATTATTACTATCCCTATTACTCTTGTCTCTATCCTTATAACTATTATTATTATGCTTATTACTATTATTATTATCCTTACTTCTACTATTATTATCGCTATGAGTGTTATTATTATCCTTATTCTGTTATTACTATCCCTATTACTGTTCACTTTATCCTTATAACTATTATTATTATCCTTATTACTATTATTATTATCGCTATAACAATTATTATTATCCTTACTACTATTATTATTATCGCTATACCTGTTATTATTATCCTTATTACTATTATTATTATCGCAATGACTGCTATTATTATACTTATTCTATTATTACTATCCCTTTTACTCTTGTCCTCATCCTTATAACTATTATTATTTCCCTTATTACTATTATTATTATCGCTATTACTCTTGTCCTCAACCTTATAACTATTATTATTTCCCTTATTACTGTTACTATTATCACTATAACTATTATTATTTCCCTTACTACTATTATTATTATCGCTATAACTGTGCTTATTATCCTTATTACTATTATGATTAGCTCTATAACTATTATTAATATCCTTATTACTATTATTATTGTCGCTATAACTGTTATTATTATCCTTATTACTATTATTATTATCGCTATGACTGTTATAATTATCGTTATTCCTATTATTATTATTGCTGTAACTGTTATTATTATCGTTATTACTATTATTATTAGCACTATAACTATTATTATTATCCTTATTACTATTTTTATTATCGCTATGACTGTTATTATTATCCTTATTCTATTATTACTATCCCTATTACTCTTGTCTCTATCCTTATAACTATTATTATTATGCTTATTACTATTATTATTATCCTTACTACTACTATTATTATCGCTATGACTGTTATTATTATCCTTATTCTGTTATTACTATCCCTATTACTGTTCACTTTATCCTTATAACTATTATTATTATCCTTATAACTATTATTATTATGCTTATCACTATTATTATTATCCTTACTACTACTATTATTATCGCTATGACTGTTATTATTATCCTTATTCTATTATTACTATCCCTATTACTCTCCACTTTATCCTTATAACTATTATTATTATCCTTATTACTATTATTATTATCGCTATTACTCTTGTCCTCAACCTTATAACTATTATTATTTCCCTTACTACTATTATTATTATCGCTATAACTGTGATTATTATCCTTATTACTATTATGATTAGCTCTATAACTATTATTAATATCCTTATTACTATTATTATTGTCGCTATAACTGTTATTATTATCCTTATTACTATTATTATTATCGCTATGACTGTTATTATTATCCTTATTACTAGTATTATTAGCACTATAACTATTATGTTTATGCTTATTACCATTATTATTCGCACTATAACTATTATTATTATCCTTATTACTATTATTATTATCGCTATAACTATTATTATCATCCTTACTACTACTATTATTATCGCTATGAGTGTTATTATTATCCTTATTCTGTTATTACTATCCCTATTACTGTTCACTTTATCCTTATAACTATTATTATTATCCTTATAACTATTATTATTATGCTTATCACTATTATTATTATCCTTAGTACTACTATTATTATCGCTATGACTGTTATTATTATCCTTATTCTATTACTACTATCCCTATTACTCTCCACTTTATACTTATAACTATTATTATTATCCTTATTACTATTATTATTATCGCTATGACTGCTTTTATTATACTTATTCTATTATTACTATCCCTATTACTCTCGTCCTCATCCTTATAACTATTATTATTTCCCGTATTACTGTTACTATTATCACTATAACTATTATTATTTCCCTTACTACTATTATTATTATCGATATAACTGTGATTATTATCCTTATTACTATTATGATTAGCTCTATAACTATTATTATTATCCTTATTACTATTATCATTATCGCTATAACTATTATTATTATCCCTATTACTCTTGTCATTATCCTTGCAACTATTGTTATCATCCTTATTACTACTATTATTATCCTTATTACTATTATTATTATTGCTATAGCTCTTATTATTATGCTTATTACTATTATTATTAGCACTATAACTATAATGGTTATCCTTATTACTGTTATTATTCGCACTATAACTATTATTATTATCCTCATTACTATTATTATTATCGCTATAACTGTTATTATTATTGTTATTACTATTATTATTAGCACTGTAACTGTTATTATTATCATTATTACTATTATTATTGTCGATATAACTATTATTATTATCCTTACTACTATTATTATTATCGCTATGACTGTTATTATTATACTTATTCTATTATTACTATCCTTATTACTCTTGTCTTTATCCTGATAATTATTATTATTTCCCTTATTACTATTATTATTATCGCTATAACTGTGATTATTATCATTATTACTATTATTATTATCGCTATACCTGTTATTATTATCCCTATTACTATTATTATTATCGCTATACCTGTTATTATTATCCTTATTACTATTATTATTATCGCTATGACTGCTATTATTATACTTATTCTATTATTACTATCCCTATTACTCTTGTCCTCATCCTTTTAACTATTATTATTTCCCTTATTACTATTATTATTATCGCTATAACTGTGATTATTATCCGTATTACTATTATTATTATCGCTATAACTGTTATAATTATCGTTATTCCTATTATTTATATCGCTATAACTATTATTATTATCGCTATGACTGTTATTATTATCCTTATTCTATTATTAATATCCCTATTACTCTCCACTTTATCCTTATAACTATTATTATTATTCTTATTACTCTCCACTTTATCCTTATAACTATTATTATTATCCTTATTACTATTATTATTATCGCTATGATTGTTATTATTATCCTTATTCTATTATTTCTATCCCTATTACTCTTGTCTTTATCGTTATAACTATTATTATTATGCTTATTACTATTATTATTATGCTTATCACTATTATTATTATCCTTACTACTACTATTATTATCGCTATGACTGTTATTATTATCCTTATTCTATTATTACTATCCCTATTACTCTCCACTTTATCCTTATAACTATTATTATTATCCTTATTACTATTATTATTATCGCTATACCTGTTATTATTATCCTTATTACTATTATTATTATCGCTATGACTGCTATTATTATATTTATTCTATTATTACTATCCCTATTACTCTTGTCCTCATCCTTATAACTATTATTATTTCCCTTATTACTATTATTATTATCGCTATAACTGTGACTATTATCCTTATTACTATTATTATTATCGCTATAACTGTTATAATTATCGTTATTCCTATTATTATTATTGCTGTAACTGTTATTATTATCGTTATTACTTTTATTATTAGCACTATAACTATTATTATTATCCTTATTACTATTTTTATTATCGCTATGACTGTTATTATTATCCTTATTCTATTATTACTATCCCTATTACTCTTGTCTCTATCCTTATAACTATTATTATTATGCTTATTACTATTATTATTATCCTTACTACTACTATTATTATCGCTATGAGTGTTATTATTATCCTTATTCTGTTATTACTATCCCTATTATTCTCCACTTTATACTTATAACTATTATTATTATCCTTATTACTATTATTATTATCGCTATGATTGTTATTATTATCCTTATTCTATTATTTCTATCCCTATTACTCTTGTCTTTATCGTTATAACTATTATTATTATGCTTATTACTATTATTATTAGCACTATAACAATTATTATTATCGTTATTACTATTATTATTATCGCTATGACTGCTTTTATTATACTTATTCTATTATTACTATCCCTATTACTCTCGTCCTCATCCTTATAACTATTATTATTTCCCGTATTACTGTTACTATTATCACTATAACTATTATTATTTCCCTTACTACTATTATTATTATCGCTATAACTGTTATTATTATTGTTATTACTATTATTATTAGCACTGTAACTGTTATTATTATCATTATTACTATTATTATTGTCGATATAACTATTATTATTATCCTTACTACTATTATTATTATCGCTATGACTGTTATTATTATACTTATTCTATTATTACTATCCTTATTACTCTTGTCTTTATCCTGATAATTATTATTATTTCCCTTATTACTATTATTATTATCGCTATAACTGTGATTATTATCATTATTACTATTATTATTATCGCTATACCTGTTATTATTATCCCTATTACTATTATTATTATCGCTATACCTGTTATTATTATCCTTATTACTATTATTATTATCGCTATGACTGCTATTATTATACTTATTCTATTATTACTATCCCTATTACTCTTGTCCTCATCCTTTTAACTATTATTATTTCCCTTATTACTATTATTATTATCGCTATAACTGTGATTATTATCCTTATTACTATTATTATTATCGCTATAACTGTTATAATTATCGTTATTCCTATTATTTATATCGCTATAACTATTATTATTATCGCTATGACTGTTATTATTATCCTTATTCTATTATTAATATCCCTATTACTCTCCACTTTATCCTTATAACTATTATTATTATTCTTATTACTCTCCACTTTATCCTTATAACTATTATTATTATCCTTATTACTATTATTATTATCGCTATGATTGTTATTATTATCCTTATTCTATTATTTCTATCCCTATTACTCTTGTCTTTATCGTTATAACTATTATTATTATGCTTATTACTATTATTATTATGCTTATCACTATTATTATTATCCTTACTACTACTATTATTATCGCTATGACTGTTATTATTATCCTTATTCTATTATTACTATCCCTATTACTCTCCACTTTATCCTTATAACTATTATTATTATCCTTATTACTATTATTATTATCGCTATACCTGTTATTATTATCCTTATTACTATTATTATTATCGCTATGACTGCTATTATTATATTTATTCTATTATTACTATCCCTATTACTCTTGTCCTCATCCTTATAACTATTATTATTTCCCTTATTACTATTATTATTATCGCTATAACTGTGACTATTATCCTTATTACTATTATTATTATCGCTATAACTGTTATAATTATCGTTATTCCTATTATTATTATTGCTGTAACTGTTATTATTATCGTTATTACTATTATTATTAGCACTATAACTATTATTATTATCCTTATTACTATTTTTATTATCGCTATGACTGTTATTATTATCCTTATTCTATTATTACTATCCCTATTACTCTTGTCTCTATCCTTATAACTATTATTTTTATGCTTATTACTATTATTATTATCCTTACTACTACTATTATTATCGCTATGACTGTTATTATTATCCTTATTCTGTTATTACTATCCCTATTACTGTTCACTTTATCCTTATAACTATTATTATTATCCTTATAACTATTATTATTATCCTTATTTCTATTATTATTATCGCTATGATTGTTATTATTATCCTTATTCTATTATTACTATCCCTATTACTCTTGTCTCTATCCTTATAACTATTATTATTATGCTTATTACTATTATTATTATCCTTACTTCTACTATTATTATCGCTATGAGTGTTATTATTATCCTTATTCTGTTATTACTATCCCTATTACTGTTCACTTTATCCTTATAACTATTATTATTATCCTTATAACTATTATTATTATGCTTATCACTATTATTATTATCCTTAGTACTACTATTATTATCGCTATGACTGTTATTATTATCCTTATTCTATTACTACTATCCCTATTACTCTCCACTTTATACTTATAACTATTATTATTATCCTTATTACTCTTATTATTATCGCTATGATTGTTATTATTATCCTTATTCTATTATTACTATCCCTATTACTCTTCACTTTATCCTTAGAACTATTATTATTATCGATATAACTATTATTATTATCCTTATTACTATTATTACTAGCACTATAACTATTATTATTATCCTTATTACTATTATTATTATTGCTATGACTGTTTTTATTATTCTTATTCTATTATTACTATCCCTATTACTCTTGTCTTTATCCTGATAATTATTATTATTTCCCTTATTACTATTATTATTATCGCTATAACTGTGCTTATTATCCTTATTACTATTATGATTAGCTCTATAACTATTATTAATATCCTTATTACTATTATTATTGTCGCTATAACTGTTATTATTATCCTTATTACTATTATTATTATCGCTATGACTGTTATTATTATCCTTATTACTAGTATTATTAGCACTATAACTATTATGTTTATGCTTTTTACCATTATTATTCGCACTATAACTATTATTATTATGCTTATAACTATTATTATTATGCTTATCACTATTATTATTATCCTTACTACTACTATTATTATCGCTATGACTGTTATTATTATCCTTATTCTATTATTACTATCCCTATTACTCTCCACTTTATCCTTATTACTATTATTATTATCGCTATTACTCTTGTCCTCAACCTTATAACTATTATTATTTCCCTTATTACTGTTACTATTATCACTATAACTATTATTATTTCCCTTACTACTATTATTATTATCGCTATAACTGTGATTATTATCCTTATTACTATTATGATTAGCTCTATAACTATTATTATTATAGCTATAACTATTATTATTATCCCTATTACTCTTGTCATTATCCTTGCAACTATTGTTATCATCCTTATTACTATTATTATTATCCTTATTACTATTATTATTATTGCTATAGCTCTTATTATTATGCTTATTACTAGTATTATTAGCACTATAACTATAATGTTTATCCTTATTACTGTTATTATTCGCACTATAACTATTATTATTATCCTCATTACTATTATTATTATCATTATTACTATTATTATTGTCGATATAACTATTATTATTATCCTTACTACTATTATGATTATCGCTATGACTGTTATTATTATACTTATTCTATTATTACTGTCCCTATTACTCTTGTCTTTATCCTGATAATTATTATTATTTCCCTTATTACTATTATTATTATCGCTATAAGTGTGATTATTATTATTATTACTATTATTATTATCGCTATACCTGTTATTATTATCCTTATTACTATTATTATTATCGCTATGACTGCTATTATTATCCTTATTCTATTATTACTATCCCTATTACTCTCCACTTTATCCTTATAACTATTATTATTATCTTTATTACTATTATTATTATCGCTATGATTGTTATTATTATCCTTATTCTATTATTTCTATCCCTATTACTCATGTCTTTATCGTTATAACTATTATTATTATGCTTATTACTATTATTATTAGCACTATAACAATTATTATTACCCTTATTACTATTATTATTATCGCTATGACTGCTTTTATTATCCTTATTCTATTATTTCTATCCCTATTACTCTTGTCTTTATCGTTATAACTATTATTATTATGCTTATTACTATTATTATTATCGCTATAACTATTATTATTATCCTTACTACTATTATTATTATCGCTATACCTGTTATTATTATCCTTATTACTATTATTATTATCGCTATGACTGCTATTATTATATTTATTCTATTATTACTATCCCTATTACTCTTGTCCTCATCCTTATAACTATTATTATTTCCCTTATTACTATTATTATTATCGCTATAACTGTGACTATTATCCTTATTACTATTATTATTATCGCTATAACTGTTATAATTATCGTTATTCCTATTATTATTATTGCTGTAACTGTTATTATTATCGTTATTACTATTATTATTAGCACTATAACTATTATTATTATCCTTATTACTATTTTTATTATCGCTATGACTGTTATTATTATCCTTATTCTATTATTACTATCCCTATTACTCTTGTCTCTATCCTTATAACTATTATTTTTATGCTTATTACTATTATTATTATCCTTGCTACTACTATTATTATCGCTATGACTGTTATTATTATCCTTATTCTGTTATTACTATCCCTATTACTGTTCACTTACTATCCCTATTACTGTTCACTTTATCCTTATAACTATTATTATTATCCTTATAACTATTATTATTATCCTTATTTCTATTATTATTATCGCTATGATTGTTATTATTATCCTTATTCTATTATTACTATCCCTATTACTCTTGTCTCTATCCTTATAACTATTATTATTATGCTTATTACTATTTTTATTATCCTTACTTCTACTATTATTATCGCTATGAGTGTTATTATTATCCTTATTCTGTTATTACTATCCCTATTACTGTTCACTTTATCCTTATAACTATTATTATTATCCTTATAACTATTATTATTATGCTTATCACTATTATTATTATCCTTAGTACTACTATTATTATCGCTATGACTGTTATTATTATCCTTATTCTATTACTACTATCCCTTTTACTCTCCACTTTATACTTATAACTATTATTATTATCCTTATTACTCTTATTATTATCGCTATGATTGTTATTATTATCCTTATTCTATTATTACTATCCCTATTACTCTTCACTTTATCCTTAGAACTATTATTATTATCGATATAACTATTATTATTATCCTTATTACTATTATTACTAGCACTATAACTATTATTATTATCCTTATTACTATTATTATTATTGCTATGACTGTTTTTATTATTCTTTATTCTATTATTACTATCCCTATTACTCTTGTCTTTA